>JARHVA010002883.1:802500-907500 GCA_037957365.1 Torreya grandis | reverse complement strand
TAATTATCTCAATTTTTCCAGTTATCTTCTTTTTCATGTTCATATTCAGTTCCTTATCAACATTGATGAGAAAACACACTTGCCTTGGATTGATGTCATATCCCATAATATTGGAAATAAATACAAGTATCTCAAGTCAAAAAGTATGAGTTGAATAGTATAAATCCAATAATTAAATTAATTAGGATAATACCTCGTAACCACTAAGTTTAAACAAGGTATTATACCAAGATAAGAACCAAGTCTATAAAGTGTATGGTGTCTAGCAACTTAGAAATAAATCAGTGAACAACATTTTATTAATAGCTATAAGCTACTTAGTAACACACCCTATCCACTTTTATTTTCTTTTAGTGTAATGAAATTTCCTATCAATTATGAAGAAGCAATGTTTATTGTATCTCTATTAAAACTAACAATTATACTACATAGCCTTGGCCATCTTTATGCCCACTATTCGCTTGAGTTTTGTTTCAACTAAAACCAATGCACCTATGTTTTGTAGTTGAAGGTTTAATCCTATCTACATTTTTTGATGCTAAACTAAACCCCTATTCTATTCCACCTAAGTCATGCTTTAACTTTAATTGTCCAATTTCAACCTGATTGTCAAACATGGAAACTAATCATTATGAACAAAAGAATTCTAGAAACATTTACTAGGAATGTATAATATTTTTACTATTAATCTCATTAGAACCATAACACATAGTTTTTAAGTCACTTTATTTTTTTTAAACATAATAAAAAACATTCTTGTTTCCATTTTACAATATATTTATGGTCTTTATTTGTACATAAGTGATAAAATGCAAGAATATTAGATCTTAACCATGAGGTATAAGATAAAGCATGTACTTATAGTAGTCCTTAAGATGCTAAGAATATCAGTTTACTAATGTAACATGCCTCTAGTCTACTAAACACCTTGAGAAAGAGTAACCAAGCACACTAAGCTATCCATACAATTATTCTGTTATGGGTAGAGACTTAAAAAGTATTGACAACCACCTCACAATTTTCACTTCAAGTGGCTTAATCAAATGTGAGGATGTTACTTGAGTAAGAAAATTAATAATGGGAGTTCATAATATCATGAGGAGTATATAAACAACTAGATCTCAAGGATCTTATTGGAATAACTATAAAGTGTAGTTACATCTTAGCCAACTAGAAAAACACCTTAACTTGTCATATTTTTCAGTTACATCTATAGTGAACTCAGGATCGATGCAAAGTGACCAAGAGAGTTGAATAAAAGAACATAAAATTTGAAGCCCAATTCATTAAGGATGTACACTTATGAACAATAATCTCTACTTTATACCTAAATCATTATATTATATATACCAAATTAATCTTAAATGAGTGAAAGGTTTATTGCAACACTATGCATGATGAAGTTTGGTTTGCATAGTGAGTGCACTTACAACAACAAGAGAAAATGTTCAATGTATTAAGAGCTAAGTAAGAAGGCAATTATGTTATCATTCTTATCTATGAACTCATTATTTATAGTACTTAGGAAACACATAAGAATTAAAAATTGAGAAATGGAGTCATAAGATAATAGTTTCTTCACAAAGGTTTCTCAATGAGATTAGATAGAGTAATCAAAAGTTGCAAAGCAGTGGAAGATAAGATAATACTACCTATAACGCATCCCTAAAAGAATCCTTTACAAATCAAAACCATCACATTATGTCTTGAAATGTATTACCAATCTATAGAGAATAGCATAGTTCATTCAATGATATTCATCAAACATAAAAATAATCACTCTAGGCATTATAAGCTAATAGCCTTAACCAAATTAAGAGACATATACAAGAATTAGATTGTATTTACAATGCCTTTATTAAAGATTAAATTATCTTGTTTCTTCAAAATAGAAAAACTAAAATTTAGAAACTAGAGCAACATGAGGCTTCATTTCAAGTACAAGATACATGTTACAATACATATACTTATATTGTTTACATAATCAGTTAATGACTTGGAGGAGCTTGTTGTGATTTTCCTTCAAGATTATAGTGAGACTAATTTCATACTAAAAGTTCTAGAGAAATGAAGAAATTTATTTAACTTGAAGAACTTTAAAACCCAAATCTCTATATTTCTTCAACTTCACTAAGGCAAAATCATGCATATGGTGTCAAAAAATACCTAGCAATGTCATTCATTTAGAAACATCAAAAATTTCAAGAGTAAAAGATTAAATATTTACAAACTCTCATAAAAACCATTAAAGACATGGTTAGAGATTTCAATTTAGTTTATCAAAATATGTAGTAAAGTAAGCACCTAAGAAATATTTCCACAAGTATGATCATCTTAGATATAAAATAAAATATTTTTTCCTATAAATCGCCACTGCGAAGATCTAAAAAAAGAGGTAACCATTACCAAAATACCAATAAAACAAAGATCTATGTCATAAAAATAAAGTCAATCACTTCAAATTAATGTAACCACATCAAGGATTGTTTAAATTTCAACAAACATTACATACAACATATATGCGTGTATACACCTCTATGCATGTGTTATTACATTTTAATAGAAATGTATACATGCATATTCAAATCAAAAAATACCATCAAGTAGAAAACTCATACCCATTTCCACTTTCCACATTAGGGGTTTAAAGGAAGATAACAAATAATAATTAATACCCTTACAAGTTTTGGATCAAGGGAAAGGAAATAACATGCTCGAAAACATGATCCTAGTGGCAATGAAAATGTAGATGTCACTTGTACAATGCACCATCAGCAATAAATTTCCTCCTTTCTAAAAATTTACCCCAAAAAATGTGCTAGGTTTTACAAGAAACCCACTTTATTCTTTATTCCACAGAGAAACCAGTGCTCAACATGTCGAACAATATGGCCCATAAATTAATTTCTAGTTTTACATAATTAGCCATGCCCATTGAATAATGTAATACCAGCTCTTTTATTTCCATTTCCTCCTTCAAATGTAGGTCTGATCCGGGCAACAATTCAGGGGACAATTCAGGTGATGGGTCCACCCCAATTGATGACAGAACTTTTGGGAGCCATAATTTTTGCACCGTAGCTCCAATTGACTCACCGTTTGAACCGTTGGAAAGATAATAATGAGGGGAACATCGTGAGATGGCATGGATATCTTTTCAATGAAGTTTTACCCCCAAAAACCCAATGGAAGTGCCCCAAATTTCAATTTTAGTAGTGCAGTCTAAAAATAGTAATTCCTCAAATTTTGTATTGTTGTAAATCATGGAAGTCAAACCACTTAATCTCCCTCGAGATTGGTGACATTCCAAATCCTCCTCATACCTTCAAAACATGTATAAATGAATATGTAACCTGAAATGGAAATCAGACATCTCTTCTCAGAGATAGGCATATGTTTAGGTTTGTAAATTTGATCAATAAAACATCTCTTCTCAGAGATAACATTATTTGAATTGTGTTGTTCTTATTTCTTGAATTATATTTCAACCAAAGCTTTCAATTTTTGGATCAAGGTCAATCAAGGGTTTTATGGCCAAAAAATAAATCATCCATAGTACACATAACATCATCCCAAATTAGGGTAGCTCAAATAACATTTCCTCAATTTCTACCCTGTGCTCAGTCAAATAACCCTAATGCCCAAGGAATTCAAGGCAAAATGTAAAATAAGATTCAAATGGGTGATGAATAAGGATTTTAAATACTTTACCAAATCAATAAAAACCCCATGCTAAGATGTGGTCAAAACTCTTATTTCACTATTAAACCCTTTTCTCTTTTTTATTTTTCATGTTAAGCCAATTATTTGCATGTCTATGTGAATAATAAATTTGCAACATCATGATTATTTATTACACATTGGGCATTGTCTTAGGCCCATAAATTATTTTCACATACATGTACACATACATATAGTTTGGATTATCAATGCCAAAATCATAGTACAATCAAAGTCAAACATAAAGACCTACAAGTTCAATATAACTTTGACAAGATGATGCATCAAAATAGGGTTATACCTTTACATATGATACCTTTTTATGCAACTTAAAGCACCATTCCCTAACATTTAGGGTATTCAAATTAGAATTTTTTAATTAAAACTAAGGTTGTCACCTTCAACAACTTTAGTATAGTTAACCATTATACATATAGGTATTGAGACCACATTTTACAAGTGTCATCATCATTGCATAAAGGGTAAATATATTTACCAATTTTATTATCTATTATAATTATCTCACATTGATTAACTTTGCCACTCTCCTCTGAATGAAAAATCCATTTTGACGTCAAATATACGTCTATTTAACCCTAAAATAGAATATAAGTAGTTGAAGTTAGCCTTAGATTCCTATTAAAGGGGTATATAAAAATGAAATGGCACAAAGGATGATAATCATTTCTACAATAGGCCAATTGGGTACTAAACTTAGATATAAGCATACACTGAATTTATTATGATGAGTATATGCTAAATTTAAAAATTAAAACTAAACTATATATGGAAATGACAAATAAGTAATATACTTAGTTGGTTCTAATGCTAACACAGTGCTAGAGCTAGAACATGTGATAAATAGGTTAGGAGACAGTTCTAGAATAGTCACCAAATTCTAGGTTTGATGCTTCTAGCAATCTAGACATTAATATTAGCCTAGAGAAGTTGTGTTGATGCTACTATCTAGGTTAGATGTAAGTGTCTTGTATGGAATACTTACTGAAAAGGGATACAACCACCTAGATTCTTATGGGTTTGACTTCACCTTTACTCTGGTGCATTTAGATATGGGTCATGGAATATCTCTCTTCATGAATTTTTAAAACTCTATTTCTTCATCTTCATGGTGACCTCAGGAAAAAAATGTTTTAGTGGTCACATGGTGTCGAGTTGACCCCAAAGACTTCATTGTTAGTGGGTACTACCTACATAACCAATTCTCCACAAGAGAGTCTCAGATGCATGTAGTTCTCTCCTATGTGTTGGCTTATGTGTGAATCATACAATATGTGTAAAGCAAGTACAATAGTGACTGATATGCCCCTAACCTATCACATGTATTGGGATAGAAATAGTTGACTTGTGGCTTACTTATTCTTATTTGATGTTATATCACATTTATCTATGCATTCATTTGGTTAGTAGGTCAGTGCATGGAATAACTATGGCCTAGGTAGACTATATATAGGAGGTAGTGGGTAGTTATTTATCATCATATTATGAATTATACTCTTATTGAAGCTTGTGGAGGTTTCCCCCTTGAAGTGGCTTATCGTCTATTCATATATTCTATTATATTTCAATTATATTATGATCTTATTGTTGAAGTAAATTCATTATAAGTGGTATCAGAGATACGATTTGGGTAATCTTATGGGTGAAACCCTAATTTTAGATATTTGCTTATATCTTTCAATCTATTTTAAATTTTCCTACAATTATTTCACTAAAGTTGGGAAATCAGTTAAGGACATCACATTAAAAAAATTGTATTTGGAGGTCAGTTTTGTGTGTGTTGTTTTGATTTTAATTTTTTCATAAATTCACACTATAGTGCACAATTCAAGGATTTTTTTGAGTTCTTTAAATTTTTGAAAAGCTTAGAAAAATATATCTTGGTTAGTTTCTTTATATTTTTTGATTTGAGGCCGACATAGGTACATAAATGCTTGGTCCAAGTTAGGTCAAAAGTGTCAATTAGGATCGGCTTTGTCAAGCCCTTTTATGGCAGGACCATAAACTAGGGGCCAAGGAAAAGGTGTTAAAACTCTAGGTAAAACTCCTCAAAAGGAAGAGATGGAGTCAGAAGGGCGAGTTATTAGATCCTTTATACCAGGGTTATTTAAGATAGCTCACAAAGTGAGCCATCTTGACTACATTGTGTAAGGTATTCAAAGTGATATGCAAGGCATATAATCTGATATGAAAGCCATACAATCTAGTTTAGAAAATATCATGATGGATTTATAAAATAAACAACCAAATCATCTAGTTATCACTATTACACAACCCCACCAAGGTTGATCTCCCAACCAACCTAATCCAAATCTAAGTACCTTGTCACAAAGGAACCTATTACCAAAGGTAGATATGCACAAATTTGATGGAAAGGATCCAACCAATTAGATTAACCAAATGAAGATTTTTTTTTATTTGCATTAGATCCCATGTGGACAGAACATTACCATGGCATCATTATATCTAGAACCTACATAATTCATTTGGTATCAATGGTTGTGTGCTCAAAAGAAAAAGATGACTCTCACTGTCACATGGTCAGTTTTTATAGAGGAGTTTCAATTACACTATAGTAATAGTGTGACATAGAATTACTTCAGCCAACTGACAAAATTATGACAAACTAGCTCAGTCAAAGATTATAATCATCATTTTCATAACCTATTTTTACGTGTAGAGATAATTTTTATGAGAACCTAAATGACCTATTTTTGGATGGATTTAAGGACCACATTTAGCATGAGGTATACATGTTTAATATAATTAAGGTTCTTGATTCTATTATCATGGCACGTAGGGCCGAAGAAAAATTCATAGCCAACAAGAAGAATTCATTCACTCACTTTAGAGATCATATCATATCAACACCATCATTTTCTCCACCTACCAAATTGAACCCTCAATAAATTGAAGAGAAGCATACAAAAGGATTATGTTTCAATTGTGATAGCAAGTGGAACAAAGGACATAGATGTGCTAAGAAGAAGCTATTCTACATTGAAGGATTTAATGAAGATGATGCCTTCAATGATGATGAGGAAGAAATAGAGGAGGTATCTAAATATTCCTAACCTGCAATCTCTTGTCATGCACTTTTGGGTATTAGCACTCCTCAAACACTTAAGGTGGTGGGTTTCCTCAAGAAACAAAAGGTGATAGTGTTGATTGACTTAGGGAACACATATAACTTCATCAACAATAAGTTGGCTAGTCAATTGAACTGTTTCATTTACCTAGCACTAGAATTTCAAGTCATTATTGTAAATGGTGGGATGATCAATTGTTTAGAGAAATGCCATAGTATTAATCTTGCTATGAGCAATTACAATCTAGATTCTCCTATGTTTGTTATTCCCATGGGTGGTGAAAACATTATTTTGGGAATCTAAAGACTCATAACCTTGGGTACAACTGAGATGAACTTATAGGATCTATGCATGCACTTTCATTCTAAAGGAATGAAAATTGAACTACGTGGATTATGGGCAAAATATCTACAATTAGTTAGTTCACATCAGATTATAAAGATGCTAAAAAGGGGGATAGAAGGATTTATAGCACAATTATGTTCCATAGAAGTTCAACCCACAAAGGCATCTACACACCCTGATCTACAAATGATTCTTGATGACCACCCATATATTTTCACGTCCATGCCAAAAGGACTACCACCAAAAAGAGAACATGATCATGCCATTCAACTACTTCCAAGGAGTCAACCACCAAATATCAAACCATATTGATATCCATATGCACAGAAGAGTGAAATTAAAAATATGATGCTTATCTCCACATTCAAAGTGCATATTCATCACCAATGATCATGGTATGTAAGAAGGATGACACCTGGAGGATGTGCCCAAATTACATGGAACTCAACAAGTACACCATCAAAGATAGGTTTCCTATTCCAGTAATTGATGATTTACTTGGTGAGTTGCATGGTGTTGTTTATTTCACAAAATTGAATCTTCATTTGAGGTACCATCAAATTAGAATCAGGGATGAAGATGTTCATAAAATTATTTTTAGAACTCATGAGGGCCATTATGAATTTTTGGTAATATCATTTGGTTTTACAAATGCACCATCTACTTTTTAGAGCGTAATGAACATTATTTTTAGACCTTTTTAAAGTAAGTGTGTTGGTTTTATTTGAAGACATATTGATTTACAGTAAGACATAGAAAGCACACTTACAAGTTGATAGTTTTAGAGTAGCATTAACTTCATGTGAAACCATCCAAATTGTAGGGTGAATATTTTGTCATCAACTAATTGAAGGTAAAATGGGTATATCAACCACAACATAATGAGACAAATCTCTCCTTTCAGCAAGGGAAGGCTCCCTATAAATTATAATATACCAAAATAAATTGAAAATAGACTCAGAGGTGAGGTCATACCATCCATCTCTCTTTTTTCAGAGATGATGTTCACAAGGTAAAGAAAAATTCCTATGTAATAACTGAAGGCAATTCTCTTCTTTTAGAAATGATGTTCAGTAAACAGTAGGAAAACTTCCCAGTTAGTAACTGGATCCACAAGAAACCCATGAAAGCACAAAGTCTTTCATTGCTTCTCTTACTGATTTAGGACTAATATCATAGTAGAATGAAGTGTAGCACAAAGTCTCCACTGAAAACTACAACGGAGTATATGATCACAAAGGATGAAAGTAGTTTAAAGCCTTTATAATATCCTTTGTGTTGATACACAAAACACACAAGCTAAAGACAATTATGTTAGCATAAAGTCTCCATAATCAGCTTCAAAACATCTTCCAGATTATTTTCACTTGCTCTACTTATTTGATCAAATGGATAAGACTGTATTTAGAAAATAGACATAAGAACAATTTCCTACATAACACAAGTTATTTCAACACAAAGTTTGAAAGGTCATTTGCTATCTCATTCACCTGATAAAATATGATTAACAATCTGAGCTCAAAGTCTCAAAAATACTTTTCAATTTGGGGAGATTTTTTTTGCTTCTAATTACTGAGAGCCCTCTGGCAAAAATGAGAGATTACAATATATAGCATCCAAAGAAAGACTTTGGTGCCTATTTTCACAAAATGACCCATGCTGAATTGAATGCATTAGAAAGAAGAAGTTCTATGCAGGGGCCATGTTGGAGCAGGTTACCAGTCCTGACTTTGGCATTTAACTCATATCAAATGTCTTCTCCAAAGCATGGGTTTCCTGATCCTCTAAAAGGCAAGGCCGCTCCTCTTTATGATACTTACACGACTATCCACTCATCTTTACTCAAATGAAGAAAAATAGGCCACACCATTGAATGCTTGTGCTCTCTGATATCCACTTGGTGGACTATTCCACCCACTAGAATAACTCTTTCACCAATGCTTCTTGATTCTTTGTTTGATTCCCTCTTTCCTTACTATATTTTGTCTCTTCCTAGTGATTTGAGATCTCGGGGCTATCTTCTCGCCTTCTAATGGATTCTTTGGCTCCTTTCTCAATGGATCGCTAAGTTTATCCTCGGGTCTGCATTATTTGAAAATCAACAGTTATTTCGTTATCCTGAATTTGACATTTGTGGGGATGTCACCGGTCGCTTAAACCATTTTGAACCTTGAGCCATCTTTTTAGAGTTCACTAATTTAATGGTTCAACAGTTCAATATTTTATGTTTTGCAAAGAGTCATGTTCACTCAGTCTTCTTATGAATTCAATTTTTATCGTTGAACCAACTGTTTGAACCTTTTACTAGAACCTTCCATTTGAACCTTTTGAACCTTTGAACCATTTTGAAGCGGAGTTCAATGATTTAACGGTTCAATAGTTTGGTGGCATTCATTTCAAATCATTGAACCCCATTGTTAAACCATATATCATTGAACATTGAACCATCCTTATCAATTTTAGGAAATGCCTTCAAGTGTTTTGTAATTTCTCCTTGAAAAAATCCACCTTTTGAACATGTGATTTCCTTAGCCGAAAAGGCTTGTGCAATCGAATAACTTGACTGCTCAGAACATTTTTGAGAAAGGAGACCATTCTTGGCTTACAGAATCAAAATGGTTAATAAGTTGTCCACAAAAACAAGTGACTAATTTTGGGAACAACAAATGGTTCCAGTTGGGGAACTTCCATCAGTTGTATTTTGAAATGATCGAAGGGAGAAGAATCTTGACTCTAAATGTCTTTATTCATGCCATTGGGCCACAAAGTCAAGCCACCCAAAAAGAGAAAGATGAAAAAAAACCAAACGAATAATACAAAACAAATAAAGACTATACAAATGTACAACTCGACTTATCTGATACTTCAAGGATTGAAGTGCTTCAGATGCTGCCCACTGTGAGGTAGTGAAAATGGTGTTCCATCTTGATATTCTAGCAAGAAGCTACTTTCACCACAGATATGATGAATGGTAAATGTACCTCTTCATAAGAAATCAAATTTTCTATGCATTCTTTTTGGTTCTCTCCTCTTGTTCCACAACAAGACTTGATCTCCAATCTGAAAATCATGAATCCTTGCTCTCTAGAAAGTGATGCCAGCATTGATCAGACCAAAAGGCATTCTACGATATGAAAAATTTCCCCACAATGTAGTGAAAGTAGTTTTATATTGGTATACTTCATTGACTTCCACTTGATTATACCCAAAAAAACCATCTAACATTGATAACATTTCTGAACCAGTCACTGTTTGCAACACTTGATCCATGCTGGGTAAGGGGTAGTTATCCTTTAGAGAAGATTGATTTAAGTTTTTGAAATCAACACAGATACAAATTTCTCCATTCTTTTTTCTCACTGAAACTATATTCGCAATCCAAGTGGAATGATGAATTAGAAAAAAAATTCTTGCATTCAGCATCTTCTGGATCTCAGAAAGGATAGTACCTGATATTTTGGGGTTGTATTACCTTTGCTTCTGCTTATGAGGCAATGACCCAACTTTAAGAGGAATTTCATGCCAAATTTCTTTAGGCCTGAGAGATTTCAAATCATCATAAGAATACGCCAAAACATCAATGTAATGGTGAAGAAGAGCAATGAATTTGAGCTTTTCATCAAAAGTACAGCAATTCCCAATGTTGACCATTTTGAGATTTTCTTTCGTACTCAAATTTATTTGATCAAACTCCTTGGAGGAACTTGAATCTATTTGTTACTGCTTGACATACCTATCATGCTTATCAAATAATTTTTCAAGAGAAACCAAACCTTTTGGAATTTTATTCCCCTTCAGTTGAATAACTCTTCACCAATTTTTGAATCTATTTCAAGAACTGATTCCCGTGGTGGAGATTTGCTACCTTCAAAATAAAGCTCCTCAAAACTGTCCACCTTTTCCAAAAAATCAATGATTTGATGGTCATTATTAAACACCTACCAATGATTGGCATTATCAGGTACACTTGGTTGAAAGACTAACTCAATAGTGTACTTATTCCCTTTGAAATCTTTGTGAGGAACCATGAGGGTTGCAGAGATAGCCAATGAATTTGCACGATCATTAAACTCTCTGGGCACCGCAAAAATGTTGAAAGCATCAAAACTTTCAATACAATTCCATACAATATTGCGATAATATCACAATCTTTCATTTTTAGTTTGGTACAGATTTCTTACCTGACAAACTACCAATTCAACATCTCCTCGGGCATGAATAATATTAATACCTTTAGCATGAACGGCTTTCAATCTAAGCAATAAAGATTCATACTCGATGGTGTTGTTGGTATTGTTGAACTGCAACTTATATGAAAAGGGGAAAATATCTCCATGTGGAGATATCAAAATAATTTTGGCTCCAAAACTAGTAGAAGAGCAGTTGCCATCAAATTCTAGAATCCAGACATCATTAGAATCTAATATTATTAAAGATTTCTCTTCGCTAGGGAGGGAAGATCCTTTTTCACCTGAACTTTGCCTTAAAAATTCTTCTGATTTTCTATCTGAATTCTTTGAATTGTCACCCAATGAACTTTCATCTGATAAAATAAAAACATCGTCAGTGGACAGAAAGTAATTACCCATTCCTGAGGATTCAAACAAAATTTAAGCTTCAGGGTCTGACATTTGGGTGATAATATATTTTGACTCCTCAAGAAGTAACTTTTGCATGATGCCTTTAATAGGTATTCTTACTTCAGACAGATCCATATTCAACTCTCCACCTACATCCTTACAAAAATTACATCTGAGCAGAATGTCATAGGAAGCTGGAACATCGACCACTAAGACCGTCATCTTAATCCTCTTATCTAGAAAAGCCACAATTGTAAATTGGGCATCTTTTATTTGACCCAAAAGTGGCACTTGCTTGTTTTCCATGGAGAAACATCTCCCAAAATTTTTAGTTAAGGTAAGACCGAGAGAGTCTACTACCTTAGCAAGCATGACATTGTCAGAGGCTCTAGAGTAATGACAAGATTATTTTGGGTGGCTTTGTTCTTTGGGGGATCATGAGTCACTTTTGAAAAATCTTATCCTGTAGGGACGGTTTTGCTTTTGATGCATTCAATCAACCTATCCAACTGCTTAGGGTTGACTTGTATGTATTCAAACTCAAACATTTGGATCTTGGTATTCCTAGTATGATCAATTATGTCAAATAACTGAAATGAACTAGAAACAGAGGAAGGAAGTCCATCATTCTGGGTTTTATTAGGTGTGGGACTGGTCTGAGAAATGGAAGTAGAAGGTACAGGGTTGTTTGAGGTACTTACTTTCTTATTGATCACTGGGTCCTTTGATTAGAAAGGAAGTGCAGTCCCCTATTTATCAATTGAAATTACTAGCTGAGGTTCTTATCTTACTTTTCCCTTATCAGCTTGTTGAGTTGAATGGTTCTGGGACCTAGTAAAAATAGTGAATGATCCATCAAACACTTATCCCTTTCTTCTAGCTTCATCTTGGTAATTCAAAAAATTAATGTTGGAGTCACCAACTAATTTTTCTTCTCCTTTTGTAAAGAGATTAGCGTCATCTTCTTGGTCTAACTCAGGTTAGAAAGAGAAATCATGTTCAACTTCATGATAACTAACTGTTGAGTTAGTCAGTGCTGCTTCAATGGCAAACATCCCCTATGCGAGAGGAAGGTGATTGGGTTGCCCTTGATTCCTAGTAGCATTGCTTTGATATGAATGGTTAGGGAATGTCTTCCTTGGTATATCCCGATAAGAAGGAGGAGTATACATTTCTTGGGCCATTTGCCTTTTCAAAGCTAACAATTCATTTGCTAATTTTTGCACCATAGTATTAGTGGTGCTTGTAGAAGAATTCTCAGTAGGTGAAGAAAATTTATTTATGTTAGGATCTCTTCTTATCTTACCTTCAAGGATAAGATCATCTTCGACCTCAGTAGCCAAAATCTGAGCTGCAGAAAGATCTATATGGCTAGCCCACCTCAACAAAAAACTTACTTCAAAAAGTTGAGAATTGATGAAAAAGCATTTAAGATTTTCTGGTGTTGGCTGAGTAATTGTAGAAATCCTGTTCCTCAGCTTATCAAATTTAGCAATGAAGTCTCGCATAGGCTCATGAGGCTCCTTCTTCATTTGTGTAAGCTGAGCTAACAAGGCGTGTGCATCTTCTACGAGTTTGAACCTAGCCTCAAACTTGGCCTTGAGAGTGTTCCAGTCAGTTATAGTCTGAGCTTGAAGATGATAAAACCAATCTGCAGCAACGCCTTGCAATGTTTCTACAAATAGTCTTACCGCTATATCTTCATATTCAATGCCTATCACACCACAAGCTATGTATAAATTTGCAATATGCTCATCAGGATGAAATTTTTGATCACCATAGAACTTAGAAAAATTCTTTCTTGAACTACGAGGTAGTTCATGTAAAGGTGGGGTTAGATATAGGGGGCCAAAAGTGTTACCCCAAGGGCCTTAGGCTGCCATGATATGATGATTAAAAGGATGGATAACAAACTTTTGTGGAGTATGTATAGATAAGGCTCTGCTAGCAGAGGAAAGATAAGCTTCACCTGGTATTGGAGACCTAACGTTGGTAGGAGGAAAACTCCTGGTTCGTTGGAGGTGAGCTCATGGAGGAGAAAGATCAAAATGATTTTACTGCACAAACTCAAATATAGGATCAATAAGACCTTGAGCCTCTAGCTTCACATATACGGTGGATCTGTCAAAGTATAGAATGGAAAAGAAATGAAAATGTTTCAATTTGAAGCTTGAAGCTTCAAATTACGCGTTCATCCCCAGCGGAGTCACCAAAAAACTGTTAGGTGAATATTTTGTCGTCAACTAACTGAAGGCAAAAATGGGTATATCAACCACAATGTAATGAGATAAATCTATCCTCTCAGCAAGGGGAGGCTCCTTATAAACTATAATATACCAATATAAACTGAAAATAGACTCAGAGGTGAGGTCATACCATCCATCTCTCTTTTTTCAAAGATGATGTTCACAAGGTAAAGAAAAATTCCTGAGTAATAACTGAAGGCAATTCTCTTTTTTCAAAAATGATGTTCAGTAAATAGTAGGAAAACTTCCTGAGTAGTAACTGGATCCACAAGAAACCCACGAAATCACAAAGTTTTTCATTGCTTCTCTTACTAATTTAGGACTAATATCATAGTAGAATGAAGTGCAACACAAAGTCTCCACCGAAAACTACAACATAGTATATGATCACAAAGGATAAAAGTAGTTCAAAGCCTTTCCAATATCCTTTGTGCTGAAACGTAAAACACACAAGCGAAATACAATTATGGTAGCACAAAGTCTCCACAATCAGCTTCAGGACATCTTCCAGATTATTTTTACTTGCTCTGCTTATTTGATCAAACGGATAAGACTGTATTTAGGAAAGAGACATAAGAACAATTTCCTACATAACACAAGTTATTTCAACACAAAGTTTGAAAGGTCACTTGCTATCTCATTCACCTGATAAAATATGATTAACAATCTGAGCTTAAAGTCTCAAAAATGCCTTTCAATTTGGACAGAGTTTTTTTGCTTCTAATCACTAAGAGCCCTCTGATGAAAATGAGATATTACAATATATAGCATTCAAAGAAAGACTTTGGCGCTTGTTTTCACAAAATGACCCATGCTGCATTAAATGCATTGGAAAGAGGAAGTTCTGTGCAGGGGCCATGTTGGAGCAGGTTACCAGTCCTGACTTTGGCATTTAACTCATATCAAATGTCTTCTCCAAAGCATGTGTTGTTTGATCCTCTGAAAGACAAGGCCACTCCTCTTTATGATACTTACACGATTGTCCACTCGTCTTTACTCAAACGAAGAAAAATAGGCCATGCCATTGTATGCTTGCGCTCTCTAATATCCACTTGATGGACTATTCCACCCACTTGAATAACTCTTCCACCAACGCTTCTGGATTCTCTGTTTGATTCCCTCTTTTCTTTCTATATTTTGTCTCTTCCTGGTGATCTGAGCTCTCAGGGCTATCTTCTCACCTTCTATTGGCTTCTTTGGCTCCTTTCTCAATGGATAGCTGAGTTTGTCCTCGGGTCTGTGTTATTTGAAAATAAACAGTTATTCTATTATTCTGAATTTGATGTCTGCGGGGACGTCACCGGTCGCTTGAACCATTTTGAACCTTGAACCGTCTTTTTAGAGTTCATCGATTCAATGGTTCAACAGTTTAATGGTTCAACGGTTCAATATTTTATGTTTTGCAAAGAGTTGTGTTTGCTTAATCTTCTTATGAATTCAATTTGTATCGTTGAACCAATTGTTTGAACCTTTTGCTGGAACCTTCCATTCGAACCTTTTGAACCTTTGAACCATTTTGAAGCGGAGTTCAATGGTTCAACGGTTCGACGGCGTTCATTTCAAATCATTGAACCCCGTTGTTGAACCATATATCATTGAACCTCGGCATTGAACCACCCTTATCAATTTTAGAAAATGCCTTCAAGAGTTTTGTAATTTCTTCTTGCAAAAATCCACCTTTTGAACCTGCGATTTCCTTTGCTGAAAAAGCTTGTGCAATTGAATAACTTGACCGCTCAGAACATTTTTGAGAAAGGAGACCATTCTTGGCCTGCAAGACCAAAATGATCAACAGATTATCCACAAAAATAAGTGACTGATTTTGGGAACAACACAAATATACTTTTAAAGTATAAAAGGTAGAATACTTAAATCACATTATATGCCATGAAAATATTAAAAATACAAAAATAAAATAAATGTATAACTTATTACAAAAATAAAGAACTGAAAAAAACAACCAAAATTTAAATTTATTAAATGTACAAAATTAAAATAATATATAACCATAAAATATCATCTCCAATATCAAATTATAAATTATGACAATAAAATATAATATATAAAATAATCAAATTTAAGTAATGTTTGAAGCCTCCTTCCAATTAAGAATAATTATAATACCTTTTAATGTTCTCTGCTCCCCTTAAATTGGACATCTAATAAAGAGACCGTAAATGTAACTTTGAAATTGTCAATCTTTATTTTGTCTTTTACTTCATCTGAACATCTGAATGTGTTTGCATCGTTGCACCTACCTTAATGTGTTAGGACTTCCATAATTGTTTTTCTATTTTGAAATTTAAGATTGTATCTTTTTATGACTCTTTCAAAGCATATTTACCATGGATGTCAAACTTGTTTACAAAACATGGAATACTATAGTTTATTCTCTCTGGAAATTTATCAATGTTTTAAGATTTATTTTAAATAGGTTGTATGTTTAAGTTGTTTGAGATTTTTTTTTGGCATTTTAGATAATATGTTTATTTAATTTTTCGTTTTATGACAATATTTTGTTATATATATTTGAGTGAAGAATAATCATTTTAATCATGAATTTTGGAGTTCATTGAAATAGGGTATAAGAATAATCGAAACTTAATGTAAAAGAGTAAAAATATCTATTTTACCAAAAAAAAAAAAAAAACTTAAACACAACCTTATGCTTTTCTAATGTTTTCCTAAATTTTCATTTTAATAAATAATATATAATCACATATTAACATCCTCACTAATTAAACAACCACCCTTTAAACATATCTCTAAATTTTAAACAATAATAAATACATTTATGTTAGGAAAATATTTTCCAGATTTGTAGGTATGAGGATTAAACATGACGAGGCTTCGAAGATTGTGAGAGAAGAAAAGGCAGGCGGAGGTGTGACCTCTTTTATTTACATTTGAAGTTATGAGTTGGCATACAGTCTAGTACATTCCATTCAAAACCGTGGTTGTATCACACCGCCTCCCACTTATTTTAACGCCGCTTTATCACCCCCGGTTTTCAATCGACCGTTAAACAGCCCCCTGTTTTCCCTTCTCGTAACGATGCCCTACAAATACAAGTTCTCCTCCCAAATGCATCCTTAACATTTTCTTCCTCAACTCTCCTACACTTTTATTTCAGACAGACATTCGATCGAGCTGCCATTGTTGCGGGCATGGATCTTGCTACCGACGTCTTTATTGCCGAGGATTATGCCAGAAGCCGTCACACAACCAAATTGCAATCAAAGCAACAAGACTGCGGCGCTTCTGCAGATCCCCACAACATGACGAAGAAGAAGTTTGCAATAAAGAATGAAAATTCCACTAGGAGTAACAGCATGTTCAACGAAGAGGAAATACTTTTGAGTTGTTTGACTCCATAATGGAGACTCCTTATGATCTTAATGTTTTTTCCCACCAGTAAAGGGGACATGTATTTCAAATTTTCATAATTGTAAACCAGTCTGTTTTGTTGCTTAAATGTTTTAAGTATTCTTTTGAATCTTTAATTTTGATCAATTGAAGCCAGGGGCAATGATAAATCTGGGTTTACTATAACTTAATTTAAATCCAATACCAAACCCCCGTTTATATAGAACCAGCTGTGAATTTTTATGTTCTGTGTGGGAATGTTGACTTCCCAGGCTCATTTTCGTTGTAATTGCAAAAAATCAACGTGATGGTAAAACTCAAAAGCAATTCCCATAAAACATTAAACGCTATCCTGAATTTAAATCATGTTCATTAAGCAAGCCCCCATTTAGGGTATCCACGAATGTCATAACAGAATTGCTAAAATAGAACCGTACAGAAAAGGAGAAAGTATATGTTTTGCATCAGCAGCGCACTACCAAAATACGCCACAGAACATACAATCCAAAACAAAATACTCCGGAGAACATACAATCCAAAACAAAATACTCCGGAGAACATACAATCCAATTATGTTTGGATAAAAGCTAGTAGGAGCAAGTAGGAAAAAAGCCGCTAGAAGGAGGGCTTGAACCTCCGACCTTGTGGTTAACAGCCACACGCTCTAGCCAACTGAGCTATTCCAGCTTACATTTGTAGTTTAAGGTATTATATAAAACATAATAAGTAAATATAATAAACGAATCTAGTTTCTAGTGGGGTCTCATGTTAAGGGTTAGTATTCTTATAAATCTGGGAATTGAGGTTTTATGTAAAAACAAATTATTTTATTTTATAAATTATTTCTGAATCCGGATAAGTTCTGGAAGGTACAAAATTTATTTTCACTGTTTAAATTCTCTCTTCCCAAAAGACATGATGTATATATATGTGGTTAGATTCTCTGCAGATTTTTTGAAAAAAAAATATAATTGTATAAGACTTCGGTTGTGCAAAAAAATCTTCTTTTCCCTCTACAACTCCTGCTAGAGATTTTAGTTTGTCTTTTCCATAAAACCGTAGCACAAGACAGTAGCCTTTTTCCTATAAATTATGAATACTCATTTTTTCAGCAGACCAAAAGAAAAAACAGAAGAATAAGGTAAAGGAAAAAAGAAGAATAAGGAAAAGAAAAAGGAAAACAATCATTGAGGAGGAAGAATCTATACTGAAAGGGAGGTTAAAACAAATACGCTCATTCCTAACTTAAGTAGGAGGGTTACTTCTATTTTAATATTATTATATTTTTATATGATTTGTAATAAATTTAATTTATATAAAAATAATAATTTGAATTACAATTAAGTTTTATTTAAATTTAAAGATTTTAAAGTAGTAAAAATATTTAAAAAAATATAAGTGAAATATATTTGATTTGAAATAATAAAATATTTAAAAAATTTGGTTTATATATATATATGTATGTGAATGTTAAGATGGGAAGAAGGGCCACTAAAGGAAGAACGTTGTGGATTATATACCTTAATTTAATGGATGAATAGAGTCGCATAAACATTTAAAACAACTTTCTATGTGATGGTTGATCACATCAAATTATTTTTCAAGTTCCTTTTTTGTCATGACATTAAATTTGGTTAATAATTTTGACTCTTAAATACGCTATTAATTTGTTAAATAGTGGATTATGTTGCCATGATGGCATCCCTCAAGGGATGCTTTATTTCTATTGTGGTGACATTACCTAATATGAATTATTTAAATTGATTTTATTATAGGATGGTTAAGCAGTAAGTATATTTTCTTTTTATTATGAATAATCAACATATGTTTAGAATTTCTACGATGGTTTATGAGATCACAGGCTGTTGATAAAATTTGGGGTATGCTTTATTTCTATTGTGGTGACATTACCTAATATGAATTATTTAAATTGATTTTATTATAGGATGGTTAAGTAGTAAGTATATTTTCTTTTTATTATGAATAATCAACATATGTTTAGAATTTCTACGATGGTTTATGAGATCAGACGCTGTTGATAAAATTTGGGGTATAAAGGCTTGTAGATTGGGACATGGAATTGGCCTCGTGTCAAATCTAAACCTAATATATATATAATGATATGTATGCCTTAATGGTATAATGATTGTTTGGATCTTTATATCCTGATTAGTTTATAAATCAAATTTATATGTTTGCGCTAATTTGTTTAGTCAATGTGTGATAAGATAATCGTTATATTGATAATGTCGATAGCTGAAGGCTATCGTCTTATCAACATATGATAATATGAGATATAACGGTCCTTAAGATGAAAGTGACATCCTTAAGAGCACTAACATCCAAACACTCATACCACTAATGATATCAATTTCACCTTGTGGACCTAGCACTTAAGCGATTACACAATGACTTAGGAATTTAACACAAGTTACACAATTATAACATTGAGGTTCTTGTAACCTTATTTATCTCATTGAGGCATTTACAATACTTTTCATGATAATGAAGGAAACACATTTTGTATGCCTTAATGTTAATTATTCCTATAATGGCTAAGCCACTTAGTATACTTGGAAACCTTAGGTTGGTTTGATAAGGGAAATACACCCCCGATTTGATATTTTGAGCTATTAAACTTTATTTGGGAAGGACTTAGTAAATATGCAACCACCACTTATGAACCTGAACCGAACACATTATCAAATTGAGTTCAAACATTTTTGAAATTCATTTTTAGTTGTCTCAACTTGAGTCAAAGGTGAGTTACTAAGGTGGTTAGATTTTGAGGGGAAATGAGTGTATTTTGACTCATTTGAGTCATCTTTATATGATGAGGCCGACCGACCATGGCAAAACTTTGTTGGGTTAAGGATTGGTTGTCAACAAAGCCATTTATGGTGGACTTCCCTTGTGAAAATGGAGGCATGGGTATGATGATTCAATGGAAAAATCAATTTTCAAGGTATGCATGTTTTAAAAGAAATTGAAAGCTTAATAATGTGCATTTAATCTATGCAAGGTTTAGTTTTGTGATATTTTTTGATCGTTTATCTCCTTGTTTTAATGTTGTTATTGCATGTTGTTTAACCATTTTTGGATATGTGGTATTTAGGGTTAAAGGGATAGAACAGTCTATACACAAGGAGGAATAAAAATATTCTAAATCAGACCAATTAATTGAAAACTTAGATAAATGAATATTATGAATTAAAGTGTTGAATTATGCTAAATATAAAAAGTACACTCAAAATAATAGTTTGATTGCATAAACACAAAGAAGAGATAATATTTAGCTTATATCTTAAAATGTGTAAAAAAATATGAGATGTACAAAGGTGGAAATAGGCATGGACAAGATCACAATCCAGTCATCAAATTCCATAAATATTATTTATGGAGACCTAGACACTTGCATCGACCTATGGACACTTGCATCGATGGTTCTGTTTGAATCTCAATGCAATTATCCTGTATGAAAAATTCAATATATTACAAAGCAACCACCTAGAGCCTTTTGGGTTTTCTATCACCTTTCTATTGATGTCTTTTTTTCATGCACATAGAGTGTTGATGGTTGTATGTGGATCAAAACTTAGATCTTCACCTTACATCTTTGTACCTTACCAAAATTAGATTGGTGGGCTCACGGTGTCGAGTTAGCCTTAATGACCCCACTGTCAATGAGTGTTGCATATATATTCAATACTTCAAAGAGGGCCTCAAACATATGTAGTTCTCCCCTATGTGTTAGCTTGTGTGTGCACGAGGGTGCAATATACTATAGACAAGGTCATGAAATGATCTAACTTGTAACTTGATAAATACTATTCATGGACTATTCTTTGAGTGCTTCATACTTATAATATGGTTGCTTCTATGACTACTATGAAATTATGGAAGAATAGAGTAGTATAACTCAGTTGTGTAATTTATTGAGTGAGCTTGATTAGATGTTTGCTTGGTATTTTATAAATGAATAATGAGTAGGATTAGATTTGTATCTACATCACATATTTTGAAAATATCTCATAGAAGGGTTAAATAAAATAAATGGGCCGACCCACAGAATTCAAAATATTTTCAAATTAGATGACTTTTGAAAACTGGACACTTGATAAAAATCCTGTGTGGGATGCAAGTGTCTGGTAGGCTACGAAGTTGTTGAAGATCTGAAACTGATAATGAAGGATATATATTAGGTTTTAAGCTTTTAAGATCTGAAACTGATAATGAAGGATATATATTAGGTTTTAAGCTTTTTATATAGTGTAGGAGATCTAAGTCATCAAAAATGATAGGGTAAAACTATTTGATATTAGAGGTTCTTGGAAAACTCTAGAGCATGCTAATTACATGGATAGCTTGCATAGTAAAGACCAAAGATAAACAAAGTCTAATAATTCAAACTTACAAAACATTGATTAATGATGGAAGTGCACTATTACATGGAAACACAAAAAGAAATTGGTGGTTTAACCATAATGAATTACATATTTAAAGGCACACAAAGTATGCATTGCGCATTATACATAGATAAAATATTCTTAAGAAAACCATAACAAAATTATTTCATTAATCTCTAACACAAATCAGAACCATGTTTAATTACATCTAAGTGTTATATATAGAACATTTCAGAGTGTTATCTCTTTACTTTCTAGTCTTTTGATATGCCACAAGGAAATACTCTACGTATTCTCTACTTTATTTAGTATGCTTACAAGATCTCATACATCTAAAAGACTATACAAAATATAAAATCATATACTTTGTGTACATGTTTAGCCAATTATACTTTGTGATTTTGGCGACCTTGCTCTATACCTAACACTCTCCCAGACTTAAATTGTTGTTTCATTTCAAGACAAAGTCACATCTTGAAGTTTGCTTTAAAACTAAGAGGATGAGTCATAAACAGTAGTCACAATTATCGCTTCAAGTGTTGTTTATCAGTTTTCACCCATTACACACTACTTAGCCACCCTTTTAGGTTTTCAACTAAGTAGCATACTATCTTACCACCCTTTCAAGTTTTTATTATACTAAAATAACTAGGTGGTTACCCTTTACAAATTTTCAACCATTTTGGCCTCATTCTTGATTTAAAACTATCTATAAACTTTGAAAAACATGCGAAAATTATAAAATTATGGTGCATAGTACCTACTAGGAGGTTGGTGGGTGCTTTGAAGTGGTTGCATAGGAGGTTACTTTATTTCTAGTTCTACTTATGGTGAGGCTAGAACTACTGAGTGTGTAGGGTCTACTAGTGGGGTCTATTGTTGATGAGTTACTATTTGTGTCTATTATAAGAAAATTACTTAGATGATTTATAATAATAGAATAATATATGGCATAATTAAGAGTAGAATAAGCAGATCCACAATAATAATTGGCAAAAGATAAAAATAATTGATCCAAAACTCAGAAGTTTTGATTGACAGATATTTCAAGAATACAAAAATAACACAGTAACAATGATTTATATGAGAAGAGATGTTTTATTACTCAATATTACAAATACAAATATATGCTTATCTCTAGGAAGAGATGTCTGATTTCCATTTCAGGTTATATCTTCATTTATACATATTTTGAAGGTAGGAAGAGGATGTGGAAGGTCACCAATCTCAAAGGAAATTAAGTGGTTCGAATTCCATGATTTATAATAATACATAATTTAAGGAATTACTATTTTTAGAAACTTACTATTTTTAGACTACGCTACTAAAATTAAAATTTGGGGCACTTCCATTGAGTTTTTGAGGGTCAAAACTCACCAAGCAAATCTCTGTGCCATCTCATCATGTTTTCCTCATTCTTCGCTTTCCAACAGTTCAAAGAGGGAGTCAATCGGAGCTATGGTGTAAAAGTTATGGCTCCTAGAGGTTCTGTCATCAATTGGGGTAGAATCGTCGCTCGAATTATCCCTTAAATCATTGCCCAAATCAATAATTCAATATTATGACTAAGCCACTTCGAGGGGGAAAACTCTACAATAATGCAATAAGAATATATTTCATAATACGTTGATAAAATATTAACCACTACCTCCTATATACACTCTACTTAGCCATGGTTATTCCATAGGCCGACCATTCTAAGAACATCGAGAAATGCAATAAGTTAATATGAATATGTGTAATCCAAAAGTTAGCCATGTTAGGATTGTGGAGCTAAAAGCTTCACTGATGCAGACATGGAGGAGGTTGCAGAATGAGTTGCTAAGTGTCAAAAGTGTTCGGCGTTGGTCTGGCCAATCGGCGTCGGCAGGGTAAGACAGGAAGGCAACCGACGTCGGTCAGAGATCGGCCGGCGTCGGCGACCCCCAGGCGGACAGGGACCGGCGTCGGTCGCCTGTGTAGTTCGACTGCGAGCTATCTACGGATAGTTAGCTAACGAACCAAGTGTTTGCATGAAGAGATCTAATTTTAGACTGAGAGCTGCGGATCTAATTATTGTAATTAGATGTCTAATTATTGTTTGGATGAGATCTATATAATAGACTCATGGTTGTATTGGAAAAGTGTGCTAGGGAGTAAGAGAGCATAATTATAAGCTCCTTCTGTGTGTGAGGTAGAGCTATGGTGCGTTCCTCCTAGTGCCACAGTACCAGGTGTGTTGGTGCTGGATTGGAGAGTCAGTTGGATTCTTCAGGAGTGTAGGATCTTGGTCACAGTTGCATGGCCTATATAGGAGATCTACATGATAAGTAAGATTGTTGATCTGCAGGTGTATGTGTATGCAAGGTCGAGGTTCACAGGTGAATAGAACCATTGTTTGATTTGCAGGTGTGCAAGGTCATACAGACAGCAACACAACAGGGAGCAGTATCAGGCAGGATCTACTTGGAGTACAGGTGTGTACTCAGATAGAGCAAGAGGAAGGCAAGGGAGTTCCTTCCATAAGTATGGTCTGTTGAAGTGCAGGTTATTGCAGGTTCATGGGAGATCTACTTGAAGTACCTTGAGTACTTGTGGAGCACGTGGAGTGCTTGTGGAGTGCGTGGAGCACTTGTGTTATGCGTGGAGCATGGGAGGTGAACACCAACTCTGTATTTGAGTTGGGTGTTGGGACCTGTGAGAGGGAGAGCTTTGGGGAGAAGAAGTACTGTTCACTTGAGGTGTGGGAAACCTCTGTAAGGTGGTGGAGAAGAAGTGGCATCTTCTTTATTGTATTCTTTTCTGTATAAAGTGTTAATACAAGTTGTGTATTGTCTCTCATATGCTGTGTTATTCTGAATTCTAATTACTTGGTGAATCTGGTTATTTCCGCATATTAAGTTGTTTGAAGTTTGGTAATCAATTGTATGCTTCCGGTTTCGCATCCTGACAAGCCACACATATCTCTAGACGCACTATAAGCTAAGAGCATATCATCTACATAGTTATCTTATTTTTCTATATAACTTACTAGAGTTACTGGGGTGGAATAAATTAAGGTTCATCCACTAGTTGAGCAATAAAAACTATAATCATACCTCTTGTAACCCTATTCCTCCCTATGATTACACATCGACTCGCATGCAGAATACCGACCCTATTTATCCTGATTAGAGACATCTTCCACCCACTTGAACCTTTCTCACACGTTATTCTCATCCCCTACACATCTTCTAACCATCTTGGTCTTTTCTCACACTAGACAGGCTCTCTAGGGACCCCCCAGGACCCTTGCAGGAGCTTGTTGACCACCCTAGGCCCCTGTTTGACCTAGAATGTGGCTTAGGGAGGAAACCCATGGCCCAAGAACACATTTCCTTCAAAAAATCCATGGCCTAGGCTGTGACCTAGGTAAAACATGTGAAAAAGGGCCAGTTTGGTCTCAAACAGTCAAAAATGGCTAGTTTTTAGCTTGTTGGAAAATTAGGGTTGGGATATATGTGCTTTTCCTCATTAATTTGAGCCTCTACATTCAATTTCTCTGACATTTCTACTCTAATGTTCTCACTTTATCTTTTACACTCAAATTTTGGTTGCCTCCTTGAATCTCCCTTGGTTCTTGCTTGGCATAATAACTTTCTTTGTGATAGGGGATGTCCTACTCTATTACAGCTTCCATTGGTGATTCATATTGATGTTGATAGTGTTACTAAAGCTTTTGGGTTTCTCTTTTCTCCCTAAAGACTCTATTTCACCTATCTCTTATGTTCCTTGTATTGGCTTTCTCAGATTAGCAGTTTCTTCTTCACCTCTTTCACAACTTTTGGCTCTTGGTCTAGACTCAGCCTACACATAGCCTAATCTTCTTCCTCTCTTGCCTCCTACCTTGAATAATCAATTGGTATAAAGTCTGCACATGTCTATTGAGCTTGATATGAGGGCACTTTGATTTTTAAATTGAAAGTCTTTATTTATTTGTTGTAGTATATATCCTAGGGTTTGATTTATTCTATCAAATCAACTATTTTATGCATTGCTTATAGTATTTTCTAAAGTTTCTAGCATTTGTATATGGTTAAAGAGTACTTTCATTACTTGAAATATTCCTTTATTACATGTCATTAATATCTTTGGAATTATTGGGTCAGGGGGTGTAGTCGGTTGGTCAGGTACTTCCGTTGCGGCTCTGCCCATCAGTGTTCAAGTCCCCCCATAGGCCCCGTGGTACCAGTATTAGTCGTGTCTAGCCAGCGGCACCGGTCACGTTAAAAAGTTTACCTGGCTTTCAATAAAATGAAAAAAAAATATCTTTGGAATTATTCCTTATTACATACTAGAAATATACATGATCAAAACAAACTAGACAACTTGCTTAAACAATCTCTCTCTCTTGCTAAACTAGAAAATTGCATTATTATAAAACAATAGTGTTGAATTTGAAAGATAGCTCAAACCTAGACTAGGCATGTTCTTGAACCCTTTCTTTAAAATGTCTTTATTGAATAAAACATCTTTCATTTGGCCTTAAAGTGCCTTAACTTCTAGATTTACATTTTAGATGTTAGCTCTCTTCATTTGGTATTGTTGTTTCTACATTTTATGTGCAATCAATAGTCTATTCTTGGCTACTTGCTTTACTATGGTTGGATCTTTTAGAGATACCTAAATATTTTATGCACTTCATCATGCTATCCCCAACCTGGTTTACAATTTTATCTATAGCTTGGTACAATCTAGGATATTAGATAGCCACTAGAGATCTCCTGTAATCCATAGAAACCTTGAGCCTTCTAGCCTCTTAGTGGAGCACCCTATAAAAAATTGGTGGTTCCATTCAGACTTTTGGAGCTACATTCTAACATGTTAGATGAGACTTAACATATGGTCTCCTACTATTTCTATCTTATTTAGACCTCTGTTAGCCAACTCCCCTCTATTAGCTATTAGGATTTGCTTTCAATTATGTTTCAACTCTCACCTTAGTTATTTTCTCCTACTTTGGTTATGTGTCATTCTCCCTATTGGTTCTCATTTAGTTTGCCTTTTCTATTGTCTTCCATGTTTCTCTTACTTCATTTCACCCATGGCTAGTCTTCCACCCTTGGGATACCAATCCCATCAGATTCAAGGCCTCATCCTTGAGCTCACTCATGATCAATCCATGGTTGCAATGGAATGCCATAAACACCGTAGGACCTAAGAGGTTCCCTTGACCTAGCATGGTGACGTAGATCCTCTCTCATTCAAAAGGGAATAAGTTTGGTAGATTTATAACCAATAGACTCAGTCTCCTTTTCACTAGTCTGAGCTTATTTCATCTGAGGATGTTTCATCTTAGCCTCATGCTGCATCTCATTCACCCATTCAAGGTGATGAGGATCCTCTTGAATGACTAGGGCCTGATGAGCTATGTGTGATCATTGAAGATTATATTATATGCCTTTAGGTGAATAAAGTGCATCCTTCTCCCCCTAGGAGTCAATGATGTGCTTCCTCTAGAGATAGAGTTTGTACCCATTTAGTTTCAAGTGCCTTAACCAGTTCTTGCATGAGTTCCCTACCTATTCCTAATTGGAGACTCTAGAGCAAGAACACCTTGATATCCATGTTATAGTTCATAGGTATTCCAACTCATCAAGGTATCCCCATCATAAGGATACCTCCCATCCTCCTAGCCCTTCATTTAGAGTTTTTGAAGAGCATGCTAATTTTGATCATCATCTACAGACTAAAGATCCATGGGATGCCTATCAAGAGCATCAACACCCATCGGTTGACCCTCATCTAATGACACGTGACCAACATCATGGAGATTATGATCATCATGACTATTTCTATGAGCATGCCACATCTTCCCATCATCCCCATAGGGACTGTCACACTTCCCGTGGCCATTCCCCACCCTATGGTAGAGATGATTTCCATTGTGAGCATCCTTCTTATTAAGATCCACCTTGACATCATCCTCTTTATGGCCATGGTTATGATGATGTTTATAAGAATATAAAACATCATTACCATCATGATCCCCCTCTTGGAGTTTGTTGCTAGCCTACTATCAATCATGTTTATGAGGATCTCCTTCAGAATCCTCTAGCCTATTGGGTGCATGTTATTCTCCTTCCTACTCATATCCTTGAACTGCCTAAGTTAAACAAGATTCAAGACTCCAGTTCCATGGAGCATATTACAACATTCATGATGGTGTGTATGGATTAGAAATATTTTGAAGGCATGATGTTGAATCTCTTCACTCGTTCTCTTCAAGCTAAAGATTTTGTCTAGTTTTAGAATCTACCTCTAGATTCTCTCTCTAGTTTCCAACTCCTTATGGATGACTTCCTCTAATATTTTGATATATCCATACCCTTTAACCTTAACATCCAATCACTTACCTCCATGGCTTTGGATAAGGGTGAGTCTAACTTTGATTTTGTGCATAGGTGGTGTTTAATCGTTCATACGTACAGGACTGGGTTCTCAGATGACCAACTTTATGATATGTTCATGCGAACATTGAGGCAAGAGGTTCACCTTGAGGTCCTTAAGAATGAACCCACATTTTATGATAAAGTTATTAATGAGTGTTTTAATATTGAATTATTTGAGGTGCATGTAGTTATATAGCATATACCAACCCAAACGTCATCTTCTTCATGCAATCATAACCATAATGTAATCGATGATGGTGTCACTAATTGGATTTGTATCGACTTTCAGGATCTCAATATAGATTGTACAAAGGATAACTTTCCTACTCCTTTTATAGACCAAATTGTTGATTCTGCCATTGGATTTAAGATCATGTCCCTCATGGATAGTTTATCTAGGTATAACCAAATCTGGATTGCACCTAAAGACTAACACAAGATGGCATTCACTACCCTATGGGGTACCTTCTATTACACCATCATGCTTTTTAGTCTGAAGAACACTGGGGCCATGTATCAATGTGTCATGACCCATGTTTTCCATGACCTTATCCTTAATATTATTGAGTGTTATGTCGATGATCTCCTCATCAAATCTTGTAAGTGAGATGACTATGTACAAGACCTTAGGAACGTCTTTGATCATATCTAAGAGTATCACATTAGTATCAACCCCAAGAAGTGCATTTTTGATGTTTCCATAGGAAATATTCTCAACTTCCTTATTTTGTAGAGGGGCATTGAAGTGGATCCAAAGAATATCAAGGTGATCCTTGAGATGCCTCCCCCATGTAACCTTATTCAGTTACAGTCCTTCCTTAAAAGACTTAACTTTTTTAGATGTTTCCTCAGTCCATACCCCTCACACGTCTCCTATGCAAGAAAACTTTATTCTTATGGTCTACTAAAGTCTAAGTGGATTTCAAGGAATTAAATTGTATGATTCATAATCCTCCCATATTGATTGTACCCATTTAAGGGCATGTGTTCATCTTATACACCTTTGTCACTCATCTTTCCATCAGGGGTATGATGTGCCAAAAGGATAACATCGATAGGGAGAGTGTTGTTTACTACATCTCTTGCACATTGGTTGGCCCTAAACTCAAATACTCGCTAGTTGAGTGTCAGTGCCTCTCTCTCATATTTGATATAAATAAGTTGAGATATTACATGTTGGGCTAGACTACCAACATGATTATCTAGTCTGATCCACTCTGCTACTTGCTCAGCAAGACATACCTTGCTGGTAGGACTGTAAGGTAGATCATGCTTCTTTAGGAGTTTTACCTCCACATCATTAACCAAAAGTACACCAAGGGCTTGGTTGTGGCTGACCAACTCACTGAGTACCCACTACCTAACCCTAGTGTGAAATTGTTTCATGATGGCTTTCTTGATGAGATGGTCTACTCAATTGACCATTCTGAGATCTGTGAATGTGATTGGTATCAGGACATTGTCCTTTACCTTAAATACAAATCTTATCCCATCAATCCTCCTTCACAAGAATGTTATCAAAATTTTAAGCTTACTATCTATTATGTCATCATTGGTGGTATCTTATTCGAGAGGGGTCTCGATGGTGTGTTGATGTAGTGCCTCACCCCTAAAGATATTCCTCTCATGCTAGAGGAGTCTCATAGGATCATTTGTGGTGGCCACCTAGGAGGGTAAGCCACCACTCAACATATTATCAAGATGGGCTACTAGTGGCCCACTCTTGTTAAGGACATAGTCTAATATGCCAAGAAGTGTAAGATGTGCTAAGTCATCAGAGATGCCATCAATGCCCCTGTTGACCTCTTATACTCTATTTTTACCCCTTGGCCCTTCTCGGTTTGGGCTCTAGACTTTGTTGATGAGTTCAAACCTACCTCTTCTAATTGCCATCACTAGTTCATCACTACCACTAACTATTTTATGAAGTGGGTTGAGGCTATGCCTCTTAGCAGCATGTGTGGGAAGATCATTGCCAAGTTTATCCTGAATCAAATTATCTATAAGTTTTGGGTGATTATTGTGATTATGGATGATAATGGCCTAGGTTTTTAAAGACTAGAGATCCATGAGCTTATTGAATGCTTCAAGTTCAAGCTTTACTTATCATCTACCCATTACCCCTAAGGAAATGGTCAAGTAGAGACTTCAAATAAAACTTTGAATAAGATGATTCTCTATACCGTTTCCTAGTCTAAGAGGGACTGGCATCTCATGCTCTATCCTACCCTTTGGGCCTATAAAATTAGCTTATAAAGGACCATGGGTGTAACCCCATACTTTCTTATTTATGGTTCTAAGGTTGTTCTTCCCTTAGAGGTCCTAATCCTTTCATTATGGGTTAAGACATTTGGATCTCTTTTTGATGAGGAAGAACATGTTGTTCACCTTGCTAAGATTAAGTAATTAGATGAGTGATGCCTAGATGCTCTTGAGTACAACCATGCTTACCACCACCATCAGTGCCACCAATTCAAGAAATTGGTGTGTCCTTGTCAATTCAAGGTAGGTGATACAATCCTCATTTTTTATAAGGAGCACCGTAAGAAGAGAAAACTCACACACAGGTGGTTTGACCCTTTTTTTATCACTGCCTCTTTAGAGAATAGAGCTTATTATCTCTCAACCTTTGAAGGTTAGCCCTTGTAACACCCAATCAATGGGTTCCACCTCAAGATATTTCATGTCTAAGCTCTACATGGCCCTTCAAGAAAGTTTCCTATGGTGGTAAGGTGAGCCTTTCCTCTCTTCTAGCACCACTAACCTTCATGCTACTTGTATATGTGTGTGTACGTGGGTTCTTTATTAGTAGTGCCTACTATCTAATCATATTATATCTAGTAGTCTATAGTAGATGAAACATACACATCACACATGAATCCATGTACACACATGTTCTAATCATGAGAAAGAGCTATATATATATATATATATATATATCGTATAAAATACATGTTTTTCTCTAGGTACATCACATGGCTTCCTCTGAGCCTGGGCTCATAGTCTCCAAAACTACCACGTGTGGCTATACATACGATACTACCCCAATTAGCTTATGACTAGGTTACATATATAGTATTCATGATTTTGGTAGAGACCTTGATCTCTACCTAGTGATTAGTTGAGCCAGTTGTGTTTTAGCTTGTGTTGTTCCCACCTTGTGTTGTGCTACGACCATCTCTAATCATGCCATGACTACCTCATGCCATATTAACTCTGCCTCTATTTGTGGTATCTTGTGTCATGTCCTCACCAATTCAAGTGAGGCTCGTGCAGCAATGTATCATAAGCGAGTATGTAGCTCTACCCTCACCAGTAGATGTAATACTTGCTCCATCAATGGTGTTGTTGACACATCATGGAATATCTCCCTCGATAGTAGGTCTACCTAAGGTCTAGTATAACTAGGCTAGTCTCTTATACACACATACAAAGCACATATGTTAGTTATTTATTGGCTCTCACTAAGGATGAGTAAAAAGATAGTGTTATCTAGAAAATACACTTATCTTACTTGGTTGTGTTGATGGCCTTTATGGTCTTCCTATAGGTCGTGTTGATCCTAGTGGTGATGGTCCTTGCCCTAGTGGCCTCTCTCCACCATTGGCCCTCTCACTCTATCTTAGTTGCCTATCATGCTTAGCCCTAATTGGCTTGGGTTATGCCCATCTCTCCCTTTTTACCATATCCTATCTCCCTAGATGATGGTATGGCCCCTATAGACCTCAGAGCTCCTCCTATCCCATGTAGGGATTTATTCTCAAATCCTCTGGCCACACTATGGATATGCAAGGATCACAAATGTAGATACCTACTACATCTGGATCTAAGGTGGTTCATATAGGCATAGCCCTATCTATAAATAGTATAACCCATGTAGTCTCCTCTTTTAGCATAGGGTATGCATTATTTCCCCATGGTGTCCTCAAATGTGTCAGTGGGAGCCTCTCATAAGCCTAGGACATGAGTAAGCTATGTTGTGTCAATATACCCATCCTTGTGCACTGGATGTAATCCAACTATTGGTATAATCTACTTAGGATATACTAGCCCCAAGCATATCTCTATCCTCCATCCATAAGCTGGACAACTCCTATCCAAAAGAGTGGTAGTCACCTTGTACTCTAGTTGAAATAGAGCCTCTTAACCATAGTCCTTGTTATCACTATCTTCAGTGTGGGTACCCCCAACTACAACTATGTGATATGCACTCTATTACTCTTCTAGTATAGGTGAGGTCCCACTAAGTATAGCTCAGTTGTAGCTATATCATTTACCTATGGTAGCTCTATCTCTTTACCTATAGTCTCTATCCCATAGAGTTGGTAGTGTCCTCAATGTTGAGGATGACCTCTAAATTAGGCAGTAGCTAGAACACATGTCTCTATGGTACCCATAGAGTCACCAATGCATTCACCAAGTCTCTAGATCAACATAATGAGGTCACGTATACTAATCTCTAAAGTTCCACACTCCACATGCAATCTTGGTCCTCTACAAATAGAGCATCTACCTCCTCAACTAACCATGATAGGACTCGCTCTCAATTGGTCATCTCACATGATCTATCTCTCTATGTCTACTACTCCCATACTTGTGAAGCCTTTCCCTCCTCTAGTATGCTAACTCCTCTGCATGTTTTCAAAAATAAACAAACATGCATATGGATTAATCTATTGGTCATGAAATGAGTAACATTACATTAAAAAACATCTTTTTTATCTATTATAATTATTTCCCCTCATCTTCCTTGTTTCGGCCCCTTCTAGGATCTCTTGGGTTCTTTTGGGCTCCTTGAGGCCTAACTTGGGGCCTCACTACCCTAGGCCATGGATTTTTGAGTAAAAGCATGACCTGGTAGTGAGCCAAGCCTCAACCTACATAGTGGTGCTTTGGGGAGCCCTAAGGCTCCCTGTTTCTTACTCCACAGGCCATAGATTGAGATCCCATTGGTTTTATTCTCTTTGAATCATCTAGTCCATCATTTTGAGTCCTTATTTCATTTTATTCACCTATTGAATCATCCAAAATTAGTCAAAACATGTATAAAGCATTTCAACCCCTAAAAAATGAATAAATTTACAAAAATTATTCATAGAGCTTACCTAAACCATCCTGTACATTTATGGCATGCTCCCATGTCCTCGTTCACTCTGCTTAGGCTTTGGTTGCTCATGAACTCTCCTTTGGCTCTCTCAGAGTGAAAACAAGAGTGAAAATCATTCACTTTTGCCTCTTTTTTCCTCTTTTTAGCCATTTTTCTCACTTTTTTGGGCCCTTTTTGGGTGTTTTACCCTTTTTTGCATTCCAAACCATGAAACATCCATCTTAGGGGCTTTAGCAAAATTTCAGTGCATTGATAACCTACATTTTTTAATCCATGTCTTCCTTGGGCCCACTCTGGCCTTATTTTGGTCCCCAAGACACCTTATGGGTCCCTGTTGACCACCTAGGCCCATGCCTCATTTCATGGGCACCCATGAATAGAAGTTACTTATTGTACTTATTTTATTTAGTCATTTTTCTACTTTTCCATAGTCGATCCATTCTAGCTCCCTCTCTTTTTTTCATCATGGTTGAAGGTATGCTCATTAGCTGATTGTGATGGTTTGGGACTTGCTCTAGTCTTCTCGATTGGTTTTTGTCTTCTCTGAACATCCCCTAACTTTCCCTTATTACCTCTTCCCATGGTTGGTGTTAGTCAACCATCGTGGTTGTGGCTTGGTTTCATTATTTGTTTCCCTCATGCAACTCATTTATACTGCCCTAATTTAAGATTGTCTTTTAGTAGTTGTGAGTCTTGTGTCATCAACCCCTATCATGGTGCACCTCTTAGTGGTTATTCACATAGATGGAGGTAATCTTGGAAACCTAGGACCAATAGCTATAGCTTGGGTTATCGGTGATCTATAGGGCCATGAGCTTGATACAGCTAGTTTCTTTATTACTAGTGAGATGAATAATGCCACCAAGTATCATGCAATCATTAGCACCTTGATCATTGCTCATTAGTTAGGCACATGCTATGTGTATTTATTCTTTGACTCACTCTTAGTCATTTCTCAAATTACCAGTGTCTAGGTCATCCTTAGTTATGATTTTCTCCCCCTCTTCAAGGTGGTGTGTGATTTGCTTTCTTTATTTAAGGACATCCAATTAACCCATATCCCTTGCAGGGAGAACACTAGGGTTAACACCTTAGTGAATTTCATTATGGATAGTATGATTTGATTTGATATCAATTATGTCCCTTCTTTGCATAAGCTAGAGCTGGAGTTAGATTTTGGATTACAAAACATTTACACTCTTACCCATAGATCACGTTGTCAACTTCTTCCACTGCCATCCTTATCTGGTATGTGCAAGTAATGTTTCTTTTTATCTTTTTAGTTCTTACTTTAATTTTATTTGGTGTGGCTTCTAAGTATTGCACAACACTCCTTATTCATTAGAACACCAACTAATTATACCTCAAGGGCATATGTAATCATACTTTCGATGACCCTACTCCTCCTTATGATTACACATAGGCTCACATGTAGAATATCAACCCTAGTTATCTTGTTTAGAGACATATTCCACTCAATTTCACATTTCTTACACATTATTCTCATCCCCTATACATCCTCCAACCATCTTGGTCCTTTTTCATGTCAGATGGGCTCTTTAGGGACCCCTCGGGACCCTTTTAGGAGCTTGTTGACCACCCTAGGCTCCTATTTGACCCAAGCCATGGATTAGAGAGGAAACCCATGGCCTAGGCTGCATGTTTCCTTCATGAAAGCCATGGATTATGCCATGGCCTAGGTAGAACATGTGAAAAAGGGTCAGTAATATTTTCTTAAATAATCTCTCTCTCCTACTAAACTAGAACATTACATTTTTAGAAAATAATAGTGTTGATTTTGAAAGATAGATCAAACCTAGACTAAGCATGCTATTGATACCTTTCTTGAAAACATCTTTATTGATTAAAACATATTTTATTTAGCCTCAAAGTGCCTTAGCTTCTAAATTTAAATTTCAGTTATTAGCTCTCTTCATTTGGTATTGTTGTTTCCACATTTTATGTGTAATCAATAGTCCATTCTTAACTACTTTCTTTACTATGGTTGGATCCACTAGAGATACTTGCATCATTTATCTACTTGATTTTGTGAGCCCTAACCTAGTTTAAAATTCTATCTATAGGTTTGTGTAATTCAATAAACCAAATAGCCACTATAGATCTCCTATAGTCCATAGAAAAATTGATCCTTTTAGCCTCTTAATGGTTTGATTTAACACCCTATCAAACACTGGTGGTTCCATTCAAATTCTTAGAGATATAGAAACATCAACCTATGAAAGATCTTTCTTCAAAATTTTCTAGTCTATCATAGCCTCACACACTAAAGAAAGTAAGATGTGTAGTGGAATCTAGATCAACATTGAATTCTACACATCATCATCTTCTGAAATGGAGATTAGTTATTTGGCATTTGACATCTTTAGTTGAATATCCAACACTAGCTCATCCAATTGATCTACAACCCTTTGATCTTGAATGCCCTCAAATGTGTTGCACATTGTCTCATTATGCCAAACCTAAAGATTTTACATGAAAATATCCCTAGAATATAGCATTTTATTAAGTGCATTGCTCATTGCTTCCATAATAGTCATTTTATCATCCATCACAACTTTGAATTTATCTATTGTAGCGAACTCTAGTTATGTAGTAGCCAAGGATTTGTTGAGATGTTGCCTCCATTTCAACATTTTTTGAGCTATAATTTTGGCTTAGTGTGTAGAGATATCTAAGAATTGTTCATATTGTTCGAGTAACTCAAATATTACATCTATTTTTATCCTCAGAGCTTGCGCTTGTATGCATAGTTTTTGTAGGCATTACGACCAACCATTCCTTAGTGAGTTACATCAATAAGGCCATGAGTTACTTTTTATCAGACATGACCTGATCACTGAGAATTTGTGTAATCAAGGTAGGAAAATTTTTATTGACTATCTATCATGTCTTTATAATTTGGTTGTTCAATTATACTTTTTCCTCATGTAGTCACACAACTTCCTACTCCAAGTTTGGGGCATTTTGCATAATTGAATCATGAAAGACAATGATGCATTCAATTTACTTAGATAGAGGCAACTGAGCAACATCCAAAGATGTTTCCATAGTAGTGGCTATAACTGCCATGGATTTAGTTAAAAATGTTATAGGATATGGTGTGAATTGAGCCAAAGGTAGTGAAAAAGTGGTACACCAGGTGGATATTGTGGGGACATCCCACGACCACTAAGTAGCAATATGAGGTTTTAACTATGAAGCCTCCTCCTGTATACCTACTTACTCTTCAAACTTTCACTGTGATACATGATCTGCATCTTCCTTATCTCAAGCTTCCTTTTCCTTTATAACTTTATCTTCAGCTTTATCTTTTGCCTTAGTTTGAGTTTTGGCTTGCACCTCAGACTTAGATTTAACTTCAGCTTTGGCTTTGGCATCTGTCATAGCTTCTTGGGCTTAACGTATTTGAATTTATCTTCTTTATTGTGTTTCTCCTCCTTAGTCTTAGCTTTATCTATGGTTGCCTTCTCAACAACTACTTATTTGGATTGCTCATCTTCAGTCTTTTGTTCAGCCTGAGCATTGGCTTTTTCTTCTTCTTCTTCATCTTTCTTACATTATGCAACCTGCACTTCCTATTATTTTATTTACACTTGCTCCTAATGCTTATTTTATACCTCTACATTTTCATCCTAATTCCTTAGATTACTTCCTCATATCCTCTACTTCTTCAAATTGCTTCTTCATAACCTATAATTCTACATCTTGCTTTTGGTGTTTTTCTTCTTCTTTTTTATGCTTCCTCTCTTCTTTATTTTGTGCATCCTCTAGATCCTATGATTGTTGAAAATTTTATTGTTTAGGTGTTAGCTCTAGCATAGTTATTTTTTAAGGATCCTCCCTGACTTATGGGACATCAAGTTCGATAGCTGGTTTAGTCTCTTTAACTAATTCTTATTCCATAACCATACCTATGTGTACAAAAGTATTTTTCTTGGATGTGGATAAAAGAGTGAGGATCTATTTTTACTTCTTCCTAGCTTGAGTTAAATATTTTTATTGTGTTTTTTGTGATTTTTATGCACTAATCATAACTATTGGTTCTATAGAAAACACCATTATTTCCCTTATAGTTTGGGATGGTTGGTTTGATGTGTGTATGCCTAATCTACGCATAAATGATTATGTTGGGGTTTCCTATTCTGGTATATCAACCATCTGCATAGTGGATGATCTTATAATTAGATCTACTTGAAATATTTCAATCACCAACTTACATTATCTTATTCTTGACCTATGGTATCAATAATAATATAGGGTGGGTAATAAGTAATATCAACCAAAAGGTCTTGCCTTACCTGATTACACACATGACATATACGCACTACCTTTCAGAAAAAGAATTGCTTTTATTCCTCCTTGTCATATACATCATTATCAATGTCTTCTATAGCTCTAAGAATCTAAATGGAACCATTATTTTTTGGTAGGGGGTACACAGGGTACTTAAGTAAACACCTAGAAGGATATAAGGCTCAGGGACACTATGGGATACTAGAGATATATAAAGGATATCCAATTTTCTAACTTGCACAAAAATATAAAAATATTCATAAACTAGGTTAGGCCTAGTGTGATCAAGAACATAAAAGATGTACATATCTCTAATAGGTATAACCATAGTGAAATGAGTAGCTGAAACGAGAAATCTACTTGCATACAAATTACAAATATGATAATGCTAAATTGAGAGAACTATAAAATGATGCATAAGTTTAAGAGAGAGGCACTTTCAGGCCAAATGAAAGACATTTCAAGAATCAAAGACATTTTCAAGATAGGGTGAAAGAGAATGCCTAATATAATCCTAAGATAATTCTTTGTTCTCAACACTATTATTTCCTAATAATACAACTTTCTAGTTTAGCAAAAGAGGAGATTCTTTATGCAAATGTATAGACTATTTTGAGAAATTAGGATTCTACTATATAATGAGAGATGTTTATAAGTCAAGAATATCATATAATGGAATAAATTTTCAAGCAATGAAAGATATTCTTAACTAAATACAAATGTGAAACCTTCAGAAATTACCCTAGATAATGCTCTAAAAAAACTAAATCACTAAAATAATGAAAACCTATCAAATACACTACTATAAACAAATGGGAATTTCACTTTGCATATAAAAGTGCTCTCATATCAATATCAAAAATATTGTGTAGAGATTATAATAACTAGGAATCCAAGATAGGAATCAATGAAGGAGGAAGACCAAGCTATAAATGGGTTGAGTCCAAACCAGGAGCCAATAACAATGGAGGAGGTGAAAGAGAAGTTTCCAAATGTGAGAGAGCCAATGTGTAGAGCACAATAATAGGTGAAATAGATCTTGAGGAATCTATGAGAAATAAATAAGCTTCAAGAACACTATATAGAGCAAGGTGAACTGATAAAATTAACTATAGAGTAATAGGGCATCCCCTATCATAATGAAAGCTCAAATATGCTAAGAATGAACCAGGTGAGTTCAAGAAAGCATAAGAGCTTAGAGAGTGATTATCAAGAGGGAAGATCAGATAAAAAATTTAAGAGAGAGAGGGAAAAATGAATGATAATCAGTCATATATGGAAATGCTAATCTGACAAAAGCTAAAAATTGCTTGTTTCTAGTTGTTAAAACTAAACAAACCCCTTTTTCTCATGTTCTACCCAAGCTGCAGCCTAGGCTATGGGTTTGGTGAAAGAAACATGTGGCCTAAGCCATGGGTTCCCTAATAAGTTATGAATTAGGTCAAAATCCCATCTTAGGTGGTCAATAGGCCTCTAAAAGGGCCTTAGGAGGTGTTTAGAAGGCATGTTAGCGTGCTAAAAAGGTAGTAAGGTGTTAAGGATGTCTAGGTAATATATATATATATATATATATATATATATATATATATATATATATATATATGACATGAAAAGGGTCTATACAAGTAGAAAATGTCTCAAATTGAGATAACTAGGGTCGATAGTCTTCACGTGAGATGATGTGTAATCATAGGTAGGTGTAGGGTCATGGGAAGAATGGTTACATATGCCTCCAAGGTACAAATAGTTAGTGTTTGAATGAACAAGGATGTTCTGAATTACTTAAAAGCCACACAAAAGCAAAAGAAAGCAAGAATGGAAATTATAAAAGAGAACATTACCTACACTTACCAAATAAGGATGGTAGTGGAATAAGTCGATGGTGTAATTCATAGGTAAGAGTAAAAATGTTGCATGATCCAAATCCCAATCTAGATCTAGCTCCTACATAAAAAGGACATACGTGATATCAAATCAAATCACACAATCTAGAATGACATTTACTAGGGCATCAACCCTAGTGCTCTCCCTGTAAGGGATATGGGTGACTTGGATGTCCTCAAAGGAGGAGAGAAAATCATGCACCACCTCGAAGAGGGGGATAAAATCATAGCTAAGGGTGGCCTAGGCACTGGTGAGTTGAGACTTGGCTAAGAGTGAGTCAGAGAATAATCACACATAACATGTGCCTAACCCATGGGCATCAATCAAAGCATTAATGATTGCATGATACTCAGTGGTGTTATTCATCTCACTTATAAGGAAGAAATCATCTGTAGTAGGCTCATGTCCCCATAGATCATCGATGACCCAAGTCATAGCAGTAAGTCCTGGGTTGCCTTGACTACCATCATCTGTGTGGATCACCACTAAGAGGTGTACCATGCTGGGGGTCAAGGATGTAGGACTAATGGTCAAAAAAGGATTATCTCAAGGCAAGGTGGGGTAAATGAGCTATATAAGGGATTCAAATAATGAAATTAATCCCTAATCAAAGCAATTTACCAACACTAGTTGTGGGAAGAGGTGACAAAGGAAGGTCATAGGAAGTTTTTAGAAGATGAAGACTGGTTAGTAGAGACCAAAACAAGTCCCAAACCATCATAATCAACAACCAACACCACCTAAAAGGACCATGATGAAAGATAGAAACATGTGTTAGAATAGATTGACTATAGAGTTGTAGAGAAATGACTAACTAAAAGAAGCACAAAAAGCAACTTCTATCCTTAGGTGCCCATGAGGTGGGGTACCAGCTCAAGAGGCCAATGAGGACCTAGAAAGGGTTTTGAGGACCAAAGGGGGTGACATCAGGCCCAAGGAGGCCTTGGATTAAAAAATAGAGGCTGCCATTGTACATAGAATGGGTCAAAACTCCTAAGATGGAGGTTTCATAGCCTGGGACACAATGAAGGGTGAAAACCCTAAAAAGAGGCCCACTAAAAGCAAAAGAGAGAACCAAAATGAGAAAAAGGGTGAAAAAGAAGTCATTCTCACACTCATTTTTACTTTAAGAAACTCTGAGGAGAAAAAAACCACCACCAAAGCCCAAGTAGAGCATACATAGACATAAAGATTACACCATAGGCATACATGATGGTCTAGGTAAGTCTTTTGAACAAAACTTTGTCAATGTTTTTTAGTTTTAGGGTTTGAGAGGCCTAAAGGGATTTTGATAGAATCTAGATCATTTGGTAGATGAATCAAGTGGATTAACCAGTCAAAATGACGAATAGGTAGAGAGAAATGCTCTAGGCCAAGTAAGAGGTCAAATAGAGGCCCAGGAAAGGAGATTTGGGAAGCCCTAGGCAAACTCATAGTCTAGACCACTACCAAGATGTAGGGGCTATGACCTAGCCCACTACTAATCTATAACTTTGCCTAGAAAGCTATTGTTTAGGCTAAAAAGGGCCCAAACTAGGTTTCATGAAGCCTGGGAGAGCCTAGAGAAGGCTAAAAGAAATTGAAGGGAGGGGAAAAAGATAAATAGTTTAAACAACTTATTTTTGACTTGATTTATCCATTTCATGGCTAGGACAATAGATCCATTTACATGTTTTTTGGTTATGTAGACATGCAGAGGAGCGAGTGTACTAGAAGAGTGAGTCATCACAAGCAGGGGAGAAACCAACACAAAGAGAGAGACCCTATGAGGTAACCAACTCAGAGAGAGTTCCAACATGGTTGGTCAAGGAGGTCTATGCTTTGCTTATAGAGGACTGGGATCACCTGTGGAGTGTAGGGCTATAGACACTGGTGCGAGTATCATCACTACATTACTTTAAGGATATGTTGAATGCAGTAGTGACCACATGGGTACCTGAGAGGCATGTGTTTTAGTTAGGACCTAAGCTAGAGGTTATTTTGAGCATCGAGGATGTCTATTAGCTCTACAAGGCAATGCTTATAGGGAAGGAGATAGATCTATCATAGGTACAAGACACAACCACAAACTAAGCTCTATCTAGTGAGACCCTACCAAGAGTAGAACAACCATGGTGTGCATAACACGTAACTATCACCATGGGTTCTACCACTACAAATAATGATAGCAGATACTATGGTTGGGAGGCTCTATGCTATCTAGAGTATAGGGAGGCTACCACTATCCTAGATAGGAGTTATTCATTAAGTAGAGGGAGGATAGAGGTGTGCCTGGGCCAATACATCCTGGGAGGACTATACTAGCAGCTAGTTCACATGTAGTGCATAGGGGCAAGAGGATTGACATAACCTAGCTTACTTCTATCCCAAGCTTATGGGAGACTCCTATTGACATGATCAAGGACACCATGGGGCAACATGGCATGTCCTACACTAGATGAGGGTACTACATGTACCACATAATTCATAGACAGGGTTGGGCTTGTTGAGTGTGGATCCCTTTGGGGCTATCACATGACCATGGTGATATATTTTAGGGGCTTAGAGAGCTCCAAAAATTTGGGGAGAACATTTTTCCCCACTCCACCTTTTGTGAAACATTTCTCCACATGTGAGTGGAATATTCCTTGTATTTCTAATTTCTATGTATTCCATATTTTATGGAGTTAGTTGTTAGATGCCTATTTTCCATGTTGACTTCCTTGATCTTAAGGAGTTAGTTATTTATTGGAAAAGGGAATGACTTCCTTATTTCAAGGAGTTGGTTGTGATCACTTGTCTTTAGAAAATGTGCTTTTTGGAAGAGGAGAGATAAACATGGTGAGTTCCTTCTTAGGTGGGCTTATGGGTGAGCTTGCTTAGGTGGAGGAGAGTTGTCACATGGTGGATAATGCTTATATTGGATAATCATGGAAAATTTATCCCTTTTTGGTGGATTTTAATTCATTTGTTATATATAAATGTATGGTGTGACTTTTGAGAGACAAAGTCAAAGTGCAGATGTTTTGCAAAGTGTAGGTGTTTATTATAAGGTGTGGTATAACAACTTGTAAGATACAATATTATGCAGGTGTAAGTGAAAGTGTAGCATAACATATGTGTCACATTTTCTGTAGGAGATATTCTATCTTTGTGAGAGGTTTTTTGTAATCTTATTTTGATTACATATTTTATTGAAGACTTTCTTGGTGGATGTAGGCCATATTGGGTAAACTATGATAGATCTGTGTTATGGTTTTATTGCTATTTTGTTCTCTCCATTTATGTTTTCATGTAATTGTGATTTTAGGAATTATTTTCATGATGCATGTTAGTGCATAATTAAATCTAATTTCACATTTAAAATTTGGTTGTGATTTTATGGTGATTTAAATCTGGATTAAATTCTTTTAATTCCTAATAACTAGTATCAGAGCTTTGGTGTTTTTTTTTGAAGTGGTAAATCACATGAAAAGTTATTAGCTTGAGTTGAAGATATGGGAAAAGAGATCAGATTTAGGGTTGAAAAATTTTATGGTAAGAATTTTGGTTTATGGAAAATGAAAATGGAAGATTACTTGTATCAGAAGGAGCTTCATCTCCCCTTAGAGGGGAAAGGAATACACCCTATAAGTATGAGTGATGCAGATTGGTCATTGCTTGATAGGTAGGCATTAGGAGCCATATGGTTATGCCTTGTATCATCTGTTTCATTTAACATTTCAAATGAGAAAACTACAAAGGATCTCATGGATAAACTTGGAAAGTTGTATGAGAAACCCTCTGCTTCAAGTAAAATTTTTCTTATGAAAATATTGTTTAATATGAAAATGTCTAAGAATGGTTCTATTTCTAATCATTTAAATTATTTTAATATGGTTTTAAGTATGCTCAGTTTTGTTGGAATTAAGTTTAATGATGAAGTTAGAGCTTTGTTGATTTTGTGTTCTTTGGCTAATAGTTGGGATAGCTTGGTTATGACTGTGAGTAATGCAGTCCCTACCCAAGGAAGATTGAATTATGAGGATGTTTTAGGCATGATTCTTAGTGAGGAAATGTGAAGGGAAATCACTAGTGAATCATATTTAGGTAATGCTTTGTCTATTGATACTAGAGGGAGGCAAAAGGACAAGAGAAAATGCAACCATGAAAAGTCAAAAGGTATATCTAAATCTAGATCTAGAGCCAAGATGATATGCTGGCATTATGGGAAGAATGGACACTCAAAGAAGGATTGTTGTTCACTTCAGGATAAGAATGCCAATAAGGAGGAAATGAATGAGGTAAATGTTACATCAAGTAAATCATGTCAGGATGCCTTAATTCTTTCTATGGATAGTTTTTTTGAGTCTTGGGTGTTAGGTTCAGGGTATTCTTTTCATGCCACCCCACATAGGCATTATTTTACTGATTATGTTTAAGATAATTTATGACATGTTTATTTTGGTGATGATTAACCATGTGAGATATTAGGGAAAGGTTGTGTTTAGGTGAAAATTTAGAATGGATAAACATGGCTACTTAAGGATGTCAGACACGTGCCTATGTTGAGATGGAATTTGGTTTCAATGGGACAATTGGGTAGTGAGTGATGTTTAGTAATGTTTGCTATAGATTCTTAGAAATTTACCAAAGGTGCTCTTATGATTTAAAGAGGTAAGAAATTTGGCATTTTATATTTGATTAGTAGTGTTGATTCTTGTGATTTAGTTGTTGCAGATGGAAATGTCACTATGTGGTACTATAGGCTCAATCATATGAGCCATAATGGCATGGAGATCTTAAAAGACATTTTGACTAGATTAAAATACATTGATTTAGACTTCTATGAATATTGTGTGTATAAAAAATAGAAGTGAGGTAAGTTCCTGAAAGTTGGACCCACAAAGAAAAAGCACAAGTTAGAGTTGGTACATTTAGATGTATGGGGACTAGCTCAGGTATCTTCTATTGGTGGTTCTAATTATTATGTCATTTTTATTAATGAAACAACTAGGAAAGTTTGGGTTTATTGCATTAAAAATAAATTTGATGTATTTGACACTTTTAAGAATTAGAAAGCCTTGGATGAGAATGAAATAAGTCTCAAGTTGAAATGTCTCAGATCAGATAATGGAGGTGAGTATTATAGTAATGATTTCTTTAATTATTGTTATAATAACATAATCCATAGGAAAAGGATGGTTTTAAGAACTCCATAGTAGAATGGGGTATCAAAAAAGATGAACAAAATAATAATGGAACGTGTTAGGAGCATGAGGTTACATGTAGGGTTAGCTTTACAATTTTAGGCATAAGCAGTTAGCATGATAGTTTATTTGATTAATAGAGAACTGTCTATGCCTTTAGATGGAGGCATTCTTGTACAATATTGGTCTAGTAAGAATTTTGATTATTCTTTTCTTAGATTCTTTAGATGTGAGGCTTTTTCTCTCATTAATAAAGAGGATAGGACCAAATTAGAGGCAAAATCAGAAACATACACATTTGTTGGATATAGTGAGGATGACTTTGGTTTTTGTTTATGGAGCATCAAAGATAATAAAATATTTAGGTCTAAAGATGTATAAAAATTAGTTACAAGAACATGAATGAGAACAAAAAGAGTACACAATATTGGATGACATTTTGGATGGCAAAGTATCTAATGAACCAATTTAGGAACCTTATACACAAGAACCCCAAACTCCTATGGTAATAAGGTCTTCTAGGGTAAGAAGAGCACCTGAATATTTTTCTCTTTATTTGAATTATTTGTTATTCACTTACAATAGAGAACCAGAGTGTTATGAGAAAATAATGTAGGTAAATGCCAGGATGAAGTGGGAGTAAACCATAGATGAGGAGCATAGATCTCTCATGGAGAACCAAATATGGGATTTGGTAAGACTTCCCAAGGGCAAGAGTAAATTACCAAACAAGTATATCTTCAAAATAAAAGAAGAAGATGAAGGGATAAAAAGGTATTAGGCTAAGATGGTGATAAAGGGGTTTGTAAAAAAATTAGGAATTGATTTTGATGAATTTTTTTCTCCTATTGTAAAAATGATTTCTATCAGGATTGTTCTTGGTTTAGTTAAAATTATGGATTTTAAACTAAAATAGTTAGATGTGAAAATTGATTTTCTTCATGGTGATTTGGATGAAGAGTTGTTTATGAAGTAGCCATAGGTATATGAGGTCAAAGGGAAAGAGAACTATGTGTGCATACTAAAGAAGAGCTTGTATGGCCTGAAACAATCCCCACAATAATGGTATAATAAATTTGATTATATTATGTTGGAACAAGGATTTCAAAGGTGTAATTCTGACCATTGCATGTACATCAAACATTTTGATGATGGTTCTTTTATTATGTTATGCTTGTATGTGGATGACATGTTAGTTGCAAGAAAGAACATACAACATATTCATATACTCAAGAAATAGATTAGTGACTCCTTTTCTATGAAGGATTTAGGTGTAGAAAAATAAATCCTTGGTATGAGGATTACTCATGATAGAATGGAGAGGAAGCTGATTTTATCCCAATCGGAGTATGTGAAGAAAGTCTTGAAAAGATTTAGCATGTTGGATGCTAAATTTGTTGGTACACCTTTGGCAAGCCACTTTAGATTATTAAAGGAGTAGTGTCCCAAGATAGATTTTGAAAATCTTAAGATGTCCAAGGTACCTTACTCATTGATAGTTGGCAACTTGATGTATGCCATGGTTTGTACTAGGTTAAATCTTGCCCAAGCAGTGGGAGTTGTGAGCAAGTATATGAGTGATCCTGTTTATGAGAATAACAAGTAGTGAAATGGATTATTTGGTATTTGAGAGGAACCATTGATGTTGCATTATGTTATGGTGGATCAAATACCACTTTACATGGTTATGTGGACTTAGATATGGCAAGGGATATTGATAGCATGAGAAGTATGATAGGTTATATATTTATTGTTAGAGATATAATGATTAGTTGGATTTTTAGGATACAGAAGGTTGTGGATTTGTCAACCATAGAGGCAGAGTATGTTGCTGCCATAGAGGCTAAAAAGGAAATGATTTGGTTAAAAGAGTTTTTTTGAGAGTTTGGGCATGAGCAAGAAGTTGGGAGACGATATAGTGAGAGTCAGAGTGTTATTCATTTGGAAAAGAACTCCACTTTCCACTCAAAGATGAAACACATTCAATTACATTATCACTTCATCAGGATAGATTTAGAGGAGAACTTGGTGAAGCTAGAGAAGATTCTTACTAGCAAGAATCCTATGGATATGATGACCAAGGTGGTCACATTGGACAAGTTGAGACTATGTTCAGATTTGGTTGGCCTTAGTGGTCATGGAACAGTGATAGGTTCTATTCAGGAGAAATGGTCTCCAAGTGGGAGATTGTTGAGTGTGGATCCCTTTGGGGCTATCACATGACCTTGGGGATATATTTTGGGGGCCTAGAGAGCTCCACAAATATAGGAAGCACATTTTTATCCACTCCACTTTTTGTGGAACCTTGCTCCACATGTGAGTGGAATATTCCTTATCTTTTAAATTTCTATGTATTCCATGTTTTGTGGAGTTAGTTGTTAGATGCCTATTTTCCATGTTGACTTCCTTGATCTTAGGGAGTTAGTTTTTTATTGGAAAATGGAATGAATTCCTTGTTTCAAGGAGTTGGTAATGATCACAGGTCTTTGGAAAATGTGTTTTTTGGAAGAGGAGAGATAAACATGGTGAGTTCCTCCTTAGGTGGGCTTATGAATGAGCTTTCTTAGGTGAAGGAGAGTTGTCACATGGTGGATAATGCTTATCTTGGATAAGCATGGTGAGTTTCTCCTTATTTCATGGATTTTCCTTTATTTGTTATATATACAGGTGTGGTGTGAATATTCAGGGTGATGTGTTTATTTACATAGATGTGAATTTTTATAGAGTGTGGCTTTTCAGAGATAAAGTCAAATTCTAGATATTTTGCAAAGTGTAGGAGTTTATTATAGGGTGTGGTATAGTAACTTATGAGATATAATATTGTGTAGGTGCAAGTCAAAGTGCAACATAACATATGTGTAGCATTTTTTGTATGAGATATTTTATCTCTGTGAGAGCTTCTTTATCATCTTATTTTGATTACAGATTTTATTGAGGACTTTCTTGGTGGATGTATCACACATTAAGAGGACCATGGTAGATATGTGTTATGGATTTATGATTATTTTGTTCTCTCCATTTATGCTTTCATTTAACTGTGATTTGAGGAATTATTTTCATGACGCATGTGAGTATATAATTAAATCTAATTTCATATTTAAAATTTGGTTATGTGATTTTATGGTGATTTTAATCTAGTTTAAATTCTTTTAATTCCTAACAAGGCCTATGTGAACCACCATAGATCAGGATGTATTAGATAGCTACATCTGAGATATATACAGATCTATGGTGTGCCAGAGGATGCTAGAGTGGAGATCCATACGGGATAGGAATTTTTAGGTCCACAAGGGCCATATCAACATCTAGGGAGATAGGATCTGGCAATATGAAAGAGATGGGCACAACCTAGGTAGGCTAGGGCTAAGTTGGGAGTATAATCGAGATAGAGTGAGGGAGCTAGCTATGGAGAGAGGTAGCCATGATGAGGGACACTACCACCAAGAGGACTATGACCTATTGGATGTCCACCAAGACCATCATCATGACCAAGTAAGAAATGTGTATATATTAGATAACACTTGTCTCTAGCACTCTTCCTTTAGAGAGAGCCAATATATGACTAACGTATTTATTTTGTGTGTGTGTGTGTAGGAGACCAACCCATTTAGACTAGGCCTTAGGTGGACCTATTGCTAAGGGATATATTCACTAATGTGACAATGACACCACTCATGGAAAGAATGCCACACCTATTGATGGGGGTAGAGCCACATACTCATTTATAGCAAGTAGGTGCACGAGCATCACTCAAGTTGGTGAGAGCATGATACCAGATACCATAAATAGAGATGGAATCAACATGACATGAAGAATTCATGGCAAAACATGAGATAGCTATAACATGAGATGAGGTAAAACTAGCTCAAGTGGAGGCTAGAATCGATTGGTTGTAGGCTGAGCTAGCCTGAGAGCAAACTAAAGGAGCGAAGGCACCTGGAGAGAGGGAAAACTAGCTGGCTTCCTTGGAGGAGATCATGGATTAACTAGTCGAGAGGAATAATTTAAGATCTCCACCTATATTAGGACTACCATAGATAAAACCCAATCATAGGCTAACTAAGGTGTATCATATATGTAGCCACACATGCATCAATTTTGGGGAGTATGAGCCCAGGCTTAGAGAAAATCAAGTGATGTACCTAGAGAAAAAACATGTATTTTTTTGTGATATATATATATATATATAGTCATTTATCATTGTTAGCACATATGTATATGATTTTGTATGTGATGTGTATGATTCATTTGAGATAGATTACTAGATACATGTGATTATATAGTAAGAACTATCAATAAAAAACCCATGTACACACACATATACAAGAAACATAGGGGTTAGTGGTGTGAGGAGAGGGGAAAGATCTACCCTACCATCATAGGCAACATTATCGAAGGGCCACATTGGCCCTATACATGAAACATCTTGAGGAAAAAACCCTTGATCAAGTTCTACAGGGGCTCACATTTGAGAGTAGAGAGACAATAGGCCCCATTCTATAATGAGGTGGTGATTACGAAGGGTCTAGATCACTTATATGCAAGTTTGACCTTCTTATGGTGCTCCTTATTAAAGATGAGAACCATATCACCTACCTTAAATGGACATGGACACACCAATTATTTGAATTGGTGGCATTGATGATGTTGGTAAGCATAATTGTGTTTGAGAGCATCAATGCAGTGTTCATCTAATTGCTCAAACTTGGTGATGTGAGTGACCTATTCTTATTCATTAGATAACAATCCAAATGTCTTAACTTGTAGAAAAAGGATTAAGACCTCTAGAGGAAGAACAACCTTAGACTCATAGATGAGTGCATATGGAGTTGCCCTCATGGCCATTTGAAAGCTAGTCTAATAAGCCAAAGGATAGGATATAACATGAGGTGCCAGTCATGCTTAGATTGGGTAACAGTGTGAAGAAGCATCTTTTTCAAAGTCTTGTTAGAAGATTCAACATATGCATTTCCTTAGGGGTAATGGGTAGAAGAGAAATAGAGATTGAAGCTAAAGTATTCAGAGAGCTCATGCATCTTGAGGATTTAGAAGATTGAGCCATTATTAGCCATGATCACAGCAGGGACCCCAAACCTACAAATGAGTTAGTTTTAAGACAAACTTGACCATAGTCTTCATGAAAATGCCACTAAGGGGCATGGCCTCAATCCACTTTGTGAAATAATTAGTGGTAGTGATGATCATCTAAAGAGTAGGTTTGAACTCACTGATGAAGTCGAGAGTCCAAATTGAGAAAGGCCAAAGAGATAAGATGGAATGCAAGAGGCCTACATGAGCATTAATAACATCTTTGGTGAATTGGCACATCTTGCACATCTTGGCATATTAGATGATGTCCTTAAAAATAGTGGACCAATAGTAACCCATCTTGATGACACACTGAGTGGTAGCCTACCCTCCTAGATGGCCACCACATAAACTCCCATGAGACTCCTCTAACATGAGAGAGGTGTCTTTAGGGGCTAGGCAATACATCAACATGCCATATAGACCTCTCTTGAATAAGACACCACCTATGATAACATAGTGAGTGGTGAGCTTTAGGATTTGATAGAATTCCTAAAAGTGGGTGTCAATGGGATAAAATTAGGTCTCAAGTTATCAGACACTATCCTGATACCAATCACACTTAGAGACCTTGATCTGGTTAACTGAGTAGACCATCTCATTAGGGAAAGTATCTATTAGGATAAATTAAAACCCAAATATATCCTCAAATTTCATACAAGAGAAAATTTGAAATGAATTAATTAAACATTCAAAAAATAAATAAAAACATACACATAATAGGAGACACTAGATTTAACATGGTTCACCCAAAATGGGCTACATCCACCAAACTTGTCCAGCATATTATTTCCAACAATACAAGAGAGAAATAAAATCTTATAATAAACCCTATTACACCTCTCTCCCCTTGTTCTCCATCATTAATTTTTTATTTTCTCACATCTTAGCCATATCTCAATACATTTTAGAGTAAAAAATACCTAAACATATCCTCTACCGTCATATTTGGAAACCTATAATCAATGGCCCAGATTGACTACAAAATTACAATTTTACAAGCCAATTTTAATAATTTTTTTGCTTCAGAGGCACTGCCCCCAAACCCCCATACCAAAAGGGATACAAATAATGGGATATAAACTTAGTTGAAATAATCATCAAAAGTTTAACCTCGAATCCTAGAAGATAATCAGGCTCCACATATAACAATCTCCTACTTGGAAACTAATTACCGCAACTCCACCACTATACTATCTAGACCTAGACAAGCTCATTAATTTAATTATCATCCATGAATACCAATAGAATCTAAACAAATCTTTAGCTTCTCTCTTATAACTACCTTGGTCATCATATCCATAAGATTTTTATTGGTATGTATCTTCTCCACTTTTAGTTTCTCTTCCTCTATTACTGAATGAATGAAATGATACCGCAACTGAATATGTTTTCTCTTGGAGTGAAAAGATAGGCTTTTTTCTAGATGGATTGCACTCTAAATATCACTATATAGTTTATGCCTTTCTTGACTATATCCCAATTCTTCCATCAACCTCTGTAACCAATTTTTTTCCTTACTTGCTTCTATAGCAGCAACATACTCAACCTCTATGGTTAAAAGTGCCACAACCTTCTGTAACTATGAAAACCAACTAACTACTATACCATCTACTATAAAACACATACCCTATAGTGCTTATTCTACCATCTAATTCACTTACCATATCTGAGTCAACATATCCTTACAATGTCACATCTGATCCACCATAGCTTAACATTGTATCTACGGTCCCTCTTAAGTAATTAAGGATCCATTTTACTACCTTCCAATGTTCCTTTCCTAGATCACTCATGAACCTACTCACCACTCCTAATACATTTGCAATGTTTGTCCTCACACACACCATTGCATACATTAAAATACCAACTATTGATGAGTATGGAATTTTTGACATCAGGTTCTTTTATTCTTGTGTTTTAGGACATTGTTCCTTTGTTAATTTAAAGTGTGTAGCCAAAGGTGTCCCAACTAATTTTACATCCTACATATTAGATCTTTCCAACACTTTTCTGATGTACTCTCCCTATGATAATTCTAGCTTCCTATTCTTTCTATCTCTAACTATCCTCATACCAAGGATCTGTTTAGTTGCACCTAGATCCTTCATAGAAAAGCAATCACTTAATTGTTTCTTGAGTACATTAATATTGTGTATGTTTGACATAGATACAAGCATATCATCTACATATAAAATTAAAATTATATATATATCATTTTCAAATCTTTTAAAATATACACAATGATTTGAGTGACATCTAGAATAATCATGTTCTATCATAAAACTATAAAATTTAATGTACTATTGTCTTGGAGCTTGTTTCAGGCTATACAAGCTCTTTTTTAATTTACACACTAAATTATCCTTACCATTAACTTCATAACCTTGTGGCTGCTCCATGTATATTTCCTCCTTTAAATCCCCATGAAGGAAAGAAATCTTTACATCTAACTGCTCTAAGTGTAAATATTCAATAGTTACTAAGCTCAAAACAATTTTGATTGAAGTCATTTTAACAACTAGAGAAAATATTTGATAGAAATCAATACCTTTCTTTTGTGTAAAACCTTTAACCACCATTCTGGCCTTGAATTTATTTTTGCCTACATCTTCCTCCTTTATCCTATATACCTAATTATTATACAATGCCTTCTTTCCTTTGGGAAGCTCCACCAAATCCCATGTCTGGTTTACCATTAGAGCATCATACTTCTCATCCATAACTTTCTCCCACTTATCCTTGGCATCAATCCGCACTACTTCTTCATAGATTTGTATCTCACCACCATCATTAGTAATTAATAAATAATATAAAGAAGGAGAAAAATGATCAGGTGGTCTACTTTCTCTTGAAGATCTTCTAATAGATGTTTGAGGTACCTATTTCTATTGCACATTTTGATTAGGAACCTTTGGGACATGTTTTTCTATAATGTCTTCTAATATTTTATATGCCTTTTTAGATTCTTCTTGCTTATTTTCCTGCAACTACTCCCTGTACATGACATTTTCATAGAACACATCTCTACTCCTGATTATTTTTTTATCTTCCATATTCCACAACTGAAATCTGAAGTCATCAGTTCCATAACCAATAAATGTACATTTTAAAGACTTAGATTCTAACTTATTCCTAAGATCTTTTTCAATATAATAAAATTCCTCACAACCCAAAACTCTTAGAAAAGAATAATCTACATTCTTTCCAATCCATGCCTCCTCTGGTATTCCACCATCCAAAGCACTCAAAGGTCCTCTATTTATCAGATAAACTATTGTAGTTACAACATCTACCCAAAACTATAAAGGCAAACCTGCATGCAATCTCATGCATTTGGAACACTCCATAATAGTCCTATTCATTATTTTTAACACACCATTCTATTGTGGTGTTCCTATAACTATTTTCTATCTACAAATTCCACTTAATCAATAGTAATCATTAAAAGCATTACTACAATACTCACCTCCATTATCTGATCTAAGACATTTGAGTTTTAAACCTATTTCATTTTCAATTAAATCTTTCCATTTCTTGAATGTATCAAAAACATCAAACTTCCTTTTTATATATAGTATACCCAAACCTTCCTAGTTGCATTATCAAGAAAAAACATAATAATTCAAACCACTAATTGAAGATACTTGAGTTGGTCCCCATACATCCATATGCACAAGCTCTAACTTATGCTCCTTCCTGGTTGGTCTAACCCTGAGAAACCTCACATGTTTTTGTTTCCCATATACATAGTGCTCACAAAAGTCTAGATCTAATTCTTTTAGACCTAGTAATTTATCCTTTGCATGCAGGGTCTTCATTTCCTTTTCACTCATGTGCCCAAGTTTGTAATGCCATAAAGTTACATCTTTACCTATAGCAAATATAACACAAGATGAATTAGCATTATTTTTATTCAAAGATAAAGTGACTACTTTCTTACCTTTTGCAACCATCAAAGAACTCTTTGTAACTTTACATGATTCAGCTATAAATCTGACCATACAACCCTCACTATCCAACTGCCCTATAGTGATCAGATTTCTCCTCAAGCTTGGAACATGCCTTACATCCTTCAACACCCAAGTGTTTCTATTCTATAATTTAACCCAAAAACTTATTTTTTCCAAAAATTCTACAAGGTTCATCATCACCAAGGTAAACATTCCCATAATTACCTTGAACATAATATATAAAATAATGTCTATGAGGGGTAACATGAAAAGAGGCACCTGAATCTAAAACCCAAGATTCAACAATATTATCCAAATAAAGTATAAGAGCATCTTGTAATACATAACCTACTACATTTTCTTCTCTATTACCTTCTTATTGGTCCTCACTCAATTTTTCCTTTTGAAACCAATGTTCTTTCTTTGTGTGTCCTGACTTGCCACATAACATATTACATTACATCTCAATATTAGAGTAGTTGAGCTCAAGACCAACTAGCATGTGAGAGATGTAGTAGACAAATATCTCTCTACTAGTATCTTCATTTTGACACAACATTACCTTGATATAAATATTAGTGATAGATGTGTACAATATGAACTTGCAACACTGGATGGGTTCCATCAAGATGGGAGGGTTATTAAACATGACCTTCAATTCCTCATGATCCACCTGGACTTCAGGGGACCAAAAGAATAAGGTGTTATTACATAAGATATGCATGAGGGGTATGGATTTATGCACATACTCCTTGAGGAAATGTCTAAAAAAGTTGAGTCTTCCAAGGAAAGAATGTAACTACAAGAGATTGGATGAGGGAGGAATCTCTAAGATCACTTTAATATTTTTAATATCTACCTTGATGCCTCACTACAAGATGAGAAAATCAAGAAGTTTTTCAATAGAGATGTCAAAAATACACTTTTTGGGTTGAGACTAATGTGATACTCCCTAAGATGCTCAAAGATGATCTTGAGGTCTCATACATGCTCATCTTACTTGAAAGATTTGATAAGGAGGTCATTAACATAACACTCCACAATCTTATGGATGAGATCATGAAAAATGTGGTTCATGATATGATGATACATAGATCCAACATTATTCAAACCAAAAGGCATGATGGTATAACAAAAGATACCCCATCGGGTAGTGAATGTCATCTTATGCTAGTCTTTGGGTGCAATCTAGATTTGATTATACCCCAAGAATCCATCCACGAGGGACATGATATCAAAACCAACTATGGAGTCCACAATTTGGTCAATCAAAGGAGTGGGAAAATAATCCTTTGGATAAGCCAAATTGAGGTCTTGAAAGTAAATGTAGATTCAAATGGTTCCATTCTTCTTGAGAATAGGGATGATGTTGGCAACCCATCATGGGTAGTCAAAGGTGATGATGAAATTAACTCAAATGAGATTTTAAATTTTAGCCTTGACTAACTAAGATACTTTGATCACCATTGGTAATTAATTTTAGTGAATGGGATGGGCCCTATTATCCATAACAAGGTTATAAACAATGACTTTGGGGTTCATGGCCTTCATATCAAAGTATTCCCAAGTGGATACATCTAGAAAGTCTTCACTAATCTTAATGATATTTGGCCTTGTAGAGGTTCTAAGGTTGATGTATACAAATCCTTCAACATCTATAAAATTTCCTTCCTTGAAACACTCAAGTGTGGGAGGGAGTAGTTGGTATAAATCCTTAGGCTCAACCATCATGACATGCATTATGGGGATGCCAAGGGTTGGGTCATCAGAGAGAGAAATATCTAAACCTAAATGATCAAGAGAATAATGATGCTTACGATAATATTTCATGAGCTTTAAATATGCCTTTGTTTTCTTGAATAGGTTACATGCCATAACATGAATGAAATATAACTCAATATTATACTCAACCACTCTAGTAGCCTTCATGGGAGATGCATTGAGAGATCCAATACTCTTATGGGAGAAGCATGATGCTAGGGAAAGATCAACATTTAGGGAGATGTACTGAAAGAGGTCTTTGAGAAGGGAAGATCTAGCCTAGTGTCATGGATATAGAGAGGGAGTTGGTTGATGCATGCCAAACTCTAAAGGAGTGAAAGTTTATTGATACTCAGTTGGATCACAATGTTCATCCTTGAGAAAGTGAGGCTCAAAGGTGGGGGGCATGTGGGAGTCCACAAAGCCCCATGAGGAGATAGCTAAAGCCTTACTTAAGGGATTTATCTTTGCATAAATCACTGCCAAGGGATCTGGGTCAACCTCTAATCTAGACAACACTTCAAGTGATGATCTAGGAAACACTTCAGGTGATAATTTGGGTGACGGTCCTACCCTAATTGGCGACAAAACTTTTGGGAGCCATAAATTTTGCACCATAGATCTGTTTGACTCCTTGTTTAAACCATTGGAAAGATAAGAATGAGGGGAAAACCATGAGATGGCATAGATATTTTTTTGGTCATTTTTGACCCTTAAAAACCAAATGGAAGTGCCCAAAATTTCAATTTTAGTAGTGCAGTCTAAAAATAGTAAGTTTCTAAAAATAGTAATTTCTCAAATTTTATGTTGTAATTCATAGAAGTCAAACCATTTTATCTCCCTCAAGATTGGTGACCTTCCACATCCTCCTCTTGCCTTCAAAAATACGTATAAATAGATATGTATCCTAAAAAGGAAATCAAACATATCTTCCTAGAGATAGGCATATGTTGTATCTACAATTTTGAGCAATAAAACATTTCTTCTCATAGATAGCATTCTTATTTATATATTCTTGAAATATTCTTTAAACAAGACTTATAAGTTTTGGATCAACCTCCATGGTATGAACCTCACCTTTATGCATGGATTGGACCATGTAAAATGTGGCTAATGTGATGGATTGCATGGTAATGATCTAGGGATGGTCGAGGATCATATTGTATGAGAGATCCAAGTCTAACACAAAAAACTTAATATTGACTATCTTGGGACTAAACTTGACCTAAAGCTTCACATTTCCCACTGACATAACCATGTCATTATTGAAACCAACATAGTTATGGAAAGAATTAGTGAGTTTATTCTAATTTATCCCAAGCCTATTGAACACATGTAGGGGTATGATGTTTAATGCAGATCCTTAATCAATGATTCATCTCTTGACATGATAGTCATTGATGGATTCTCAATGTAGAGTGGGAACCTAGCCTTATTTTAAAGAACTAAAGCATTTGGTAATGAGATAGGGTCAAAAGATAATGTGGGAGGATGAGAGTGATCAAAAATGTTAGAGTTGAACAAAATATTGACATCATCTCACAATAGACCCTCGTGGAAGAGAACAAATTTGTCAAAGATGAGACCCTTTTACTTAAGGCAAAGGTGAAGAAGGTCCCAAATGGATATCCCAATTAAGAGTCCCTATAATTCCTCTATGTTAGAGTATATATGTTATCAAGTTGAGGGAGGGATGTTATGTCAAAAGTCTAATCTAACTTTGGGGTTCCCTGCCCTCATGGGTTGGGTGGGAGGCCCTACACCACTAGCATATTTGATGGGGTCAATGACCTAACTTGAATGCATGTTAAAAAAACACTCATATCCAGTAGAGTCTATGTTGATAGCAATAATGACCTTACTACTCTCATGATTGGCCTTACCTCTTAGGCCAAATTGAGAAGAGGAGTTAGAAGAGGTAGAAGAGAAAAAAGGGGAACAATGGGATTTAGCCTTAGACATTATTTTTCTTCTTCTTCTTTTCCTTGTCATTGTTAGGTAGAGGATCCTTGAACACATTCAATTTGTAGTTGGGTTCTACTAGTGGATAAATCTAAGGTGGAGGTGAGGCTTGTGCACCATAATTTTAGGTGGCATAATTTTTGTCATCATGGCCCTTCATCTGATGGAAGTTAAAAAACTTGTTGGGGTCATAAGGGATCACCATCCATAGTTTCATGGTGTTCCTTTCAAAGGCCTTATTTTTAACTAGCTTCTTACTCATATCATTGACCTTGAGGCTATCCTTCTTGTACTTATTCTTAAGAGGAGAATAAATAACACCATCACTATTTGTATTATGGTTATGATCATGTGAAGAGGATGACTTTTGGGTTGACACAGGTTGAATGCCCACACATACTTAAAACACTTCAATATTTAGACACACATTAACAAATTTGTCATAGAAGGTGGTCTTATGCTTGAAGACCTCAAAGTGAACCTCCTATTTCAATACTCATGTGAACATATCATAAATCTGATCATCCAAGAACCTTATTCAGCATGTATGGATGACTGAACACCTCTTATGCAAAAAGTCAAAGTTTGACTCACCCTTGGCCTGGATGATGGAGGTAAGTTATTGGATGCCAAGGTTAAATGATATGGTGATATAAAATTACTAGATGAAGTCATCTAGAAGGAGATGGAAACTAGAGAGATAATCTAAAGGTAGATTCTAGAACTAAACAAGAGATTTCGCTCATAGGGAATGATCAAGAGTTTCAACATCATGCCTTCATCTTATTTTCAATATATACACACCATCATAAATGCCATGATATGTTCTGTAGGACTAGCTTCTCAAGTCCCATTAAACTTGGGTAGTTCAGGGATAGGAGTAGGAAGGGGAATAACATGCACCCAAGGGGTTAGAGGATTCCTATATAGATCCTCATAGGCATATTTAATAGCAAGTTGGTGATGAGATTCCTGAGGAAGATCATGGAGGTTATGATGTTGCCTATGCCAATAGGCCTCATCATAACCCTAGTCATAAAAGGGATGATGCCTAAGTGGCTCTTAGTTTGGGAGATGCTCATGATGGAGATCATCCTTATCACGGGGTGGGGAAAAACCATGAACAAGGTATCATTCCCTATGGGGATGTTGAGATAATGTGTCATGTCTATAAAAATGGTCATGGTGACCTAGGTCTCTATGATTTTGACCATGTGTCAAGAGATGAGGCTCCACATGAGGTCACTAATGCTCAGGATAAGCATCTCATGAATCTCTAGTCTACAATATGTGATCAAAATAAACACACTCATTTGAGACTCTAAAGGAGGGACTAAGAGGATGGGAGGAATCCATGTGATGTGGATACCTTGTTGATTTAAAATTCTTATGTCTCACAACATGTATATGAGGGGGTTCTTTCTATAGAGTCCCTTATCAAAAAAGGGGTATGGAACTCACACAAGAACTAGTTGAGGAACTTAAAATAGAGTGGGTGCAATCTCTATCTCCAAAGGAAGCATGCCACCTACTCCTAGAGGGAGAAGGGTGTACTTAATTCACTTGAATCCATTTATGGTAATCATCAATGATCACATGTAGCTCATCATGCCTTAATCACGAAAGAGGGTCCTCATCACCCCTAATAGGTGACTGAATCATGGTGTGAGGTTGAGGGGAGTGATCCTCAAACAAATGGGGATTGGACTGGTGGAAAGGAGATTGAGTCCATAGATTAAAGATCTATCAATCTTGTTCCTTGTGGAACATGATAGGGTCAAGGTCACTATGTTGGGTTAAGGGAACTTCTTATGTTCTACGGTGTCTATGGCATTCCATTGTAGCTTTAGCTTGCTCATGAGTGAGCTTAGGGATAAGACCCTGAATATGATGAGATTGGCATCCCAAGGGTGGGAGGTTAGCCATGGATGTAATGAAGCAAGAGTAACATGAGAAATAATAAAAAAGGAAAATGGATGGATAACCAATAGGGAGCAAAACACAATACTAAAGCATGATAAAATAACCAAGGTGAGATCTAAAACGTAATTGAAATCAACATTTAACATAGGGGAGTTGGCTAAGAGAGTTCTAAATGAGATATAACTAGAATGAGATTAAATGTGAGGTCCCACTAGGCTTGTCATAATGTAGTTCCAAGAATTTGAATATAACCACTAGTGTTTGTCAGGGATGTATACATGATACTTAAGCAAACATCTAGAAGGATAAAAGGCTCAGGGACACTATGGGCTACTACAGATCTATAGAGGCTATCCAATTTTGTAGCTTGTACCAAGCTATAGAAAGACTCATAAACTAGGTTTTGGATAGTGTGATCAAACACTCAAAGGATGCAGGTATTGTAGACACCTAAAACTAGCCACCACTAGCCTTCACCTAGATTTTAGAATAATTTTTACCAACCATTGAAAATTAAGCTAGGAATCATTAAATGTCCTAAGTTTGCTTTTACATCATTCATCAAAGCTCAAAATTACATTGAGACATTACTAATTGGGGTATCCTATTGTATGCAATAATAACCTCTCTCAAATTCATCCCCAATCACCCTACGACATGACAATAGTCAATTTGGCCTATGGACCTATTAAGTGGAGCACATGAACACATAAATCAAATCTTGAAATAGCTAAATGGATAATCAAAATTAATTAACAATATAAACCAAATTAAATGCCTATTTGAATTATCCATGTGTAATTAATAAATAAATAAATAAGGAAATTCAAAAATATGAAATATCCTAGCTTCTCATGATTACCTTTACAAGTTGTCAAGCCTTTGAAAAATATCTTATTTTGGAGACCCATGTCTATTCATTGCAAATTATTATTATTTGACACATATTAACTCTACTGGGGTTAGTTTTAACTCACCTATTTTATGTTTGAACCCATTCTAAGCCTTAACTCCACCTTAACTCACCTTGGGTTGTGGTTACATCCATTTTATATAAATACAAGCCATTGCCTATTAAAAAATAATAATCTTGGATATTGTAGAGTTATAATGTAGGTTTTGTTTCATGAGATTCATATCAATAATGTTATAATGCCAAAATATTGAGCCAAGCTACATCAATCCAACACAAGCCACAATGGTGCTAAAGAGAGATGGAGCTACATAAACTCCATTTCCAAAGACTCTTTGAGCATAAACTAAGAAAGCCACCCAATAATGCATATGGAGCTCTCAAATAAGGTAGTTGATTTGATGTCTTTTGCATTATAGTTTTGCTTTCACTTGTCTTTTGTTCATTAATCTCACCCCTAATATCTAGGCTTGTAAGTGTTAGTGTTAGTGTGTTTTTATTGAGTTTTCTTACTTGAACAAACACATGATCTAACCTCCCTTATTGGATTCCTATGATCACAAATGGCACGTCCGATAGGACCTAAAGCATACCATGTATCAAGGAGACCAAAGTGTAACTCATAAATTTTCAAATGAGTGCTTGACCATCTTAAAAATTTAAGTTTTAACTTTGTTTTTCCATATTATAATTTTTTGGTCGCATGTAGTTTATACAGTGATCGATATCGGTTTTGCCTAACCAAGATCGGTCCTATCCTAACCAACATCAATTAGGGCATCGAGAAGAACATAGAGAGAAACTTAGTTTTTGAGTTTCCTTGATAGTTATAGGTTGATTTTCTTAGTTTTATTAACTTGTATACTCTTTGTCTCATCAGTTTCTTACATGTTTTATGGAGTTTTTATAATCATTTAGGCTAACAAATGTTTTTCGCATCATTTTGTTTTACCTTTAGGTTCACAGGTAATTGGTATTGGTTTTTATCAACTAGCATCAGTACTGTCATAATCAACATTGATATCTGTGTAAAAAATTAGAGAAACCTGAGATCTTGCATTTCAAACCTTATTTTATAATTTGCAAATGTGCTTCAAAGCAGAAGGAAACCCTCTAAAAAATTCAATTCACACATGGAAAAGTGTCAAATTTGTACATGCTTAAGTCTTGAAGATTTCCATTTGGTGTTTAAAACAAATTTAGATGGTTTATACTTAGTTTATTTTGTGAAAATCTTTTCAAAGTTTAAAACTAAGGCCAAGGGGCCAAAAACTTCACAAACATCTCAATTTGGTGAATAAAATAAACATTCACTTAAATTACAAATTCTTCAAAGTGTTTTTTTTTATGCTAGACCATTTTATACTTGTGTGTTTTTCATAAATTAAGGATGCATGTATGCTCTCCCCCCATCCCCTTTAGGTAACTTGGGTGATCAAAGTGCTTGTTCCTTAAAATTTATGCCTTTATCCAAGGTGTGAAAAGAACCTTGTTAAGGATCTCCCCAAAACTTATATGGTTTGGGTGATCTAAACATAAATTTTAAAGTCTTTTCACTTAGTCATTTATTTTATGCAACTTAGCTTGTGAGTGGGATTTCATAGCCTCCTCACAAGCTATTTAGGGAAGATTTAACCTAGGGTTTCATCTACCAACATTATTTCAACCCTGCTCCATGGTAGGTTATATAAATTAGGGCACATATAATATGATTACTAGGGGGTTGAGAGGCTAACCTCTCTAATCATAATGAAAACCCGAGTTGGGTATGGCTAACTAGGGGATTCCACTAAGAAGTACATGGATGGAATATTTATGCAAAGGAATAAATCCTTACATAGTAAGTTAGCCAATATAAACTCAATTGATGTGAGGCATCTCTAGTGTTAATCACACTTCAAACCATCTATATGATCAAAATTTAAGTTTTAAAATAACCCCACTTGCTATGGACATATTGTTGATGTAGAGCGAGTATCCCAAATTTCTATGTCGCCATACAATATCTTGGTAGAAGGGGTGGGTGTAAAAACCCTACTAATTCATGCACTTTTATTTTTGGATTAACACTTAAAATCCTCCTAAGATCATGTAAATAGATGGAATTGAATGATATGATGCAACCTTGTCAGTTTTAGGGCTTTAAAATTTATACTTAGTTGTATTTTATCATTACTCCTTTACTTGATTGATCTTTTGAGTCTAAAAACCATTTGCTTTTTTATGCCATGTCAAAATGCATTTTGTGTCCACATCACTCCATTGTTTGAGTAGGCATTATGACATCCATTTGACACCATACCTTTGCCTTGAAATTTTTGTCATAAATGTTGTGTGTGTCACTTGGTTGAAATGGGTAATGTTACGCTACCAAAATCATTTCAAGTTTTGTGCCTTGGAATCTTTAAATAAACCATCTTTCATATCTTTATAGAATTATAATGTTGTTACGCTACTCAAATCATTTCATAGACATGTTTTGTTTTGTGTCCAAGTTTGTAATTTTAAACCAATCTATGTGTGCCTTTTGGATCTTTGTTTAGTACCGTTATGTCATTCACCTTTGTCTAACTTATTGATCAAACAAAGCCTAGTCTTCCTAAGTTGAGTTTTTAATTAATCTTGACAAGTTCAAATCCAAGCATTGATTGGTTTTTGTTTATGTATTGTCTAATTTGGGTCTAAGCACCGATCTTTCTCTTTTGGATTGTGTAATTTAGGTTAATTATTTATCCAAATTAGAAAACTATTATTTATGCCTTCATTTGGGATAAAATAGTCTATCTCCAAGTGCCTTATACCAAATTGACCAATTTCATGTCTGAAGTTGTATGTTTAGTCTATGCCAAAGTGTTTCAGATTTGTTAGATTAAATCATAACCTTGATTTTAAAGTATATATTTTGTGATTTTTTAACAAAATTCCTAGCACATGCCTTTTTTTGAGCCTATATTTTGATGCCACATTTACACAAAAGACCTAGCAACATTTGTTTTCCTATATTAGATTTATTTAGAACACTTTGAACCTAGAGTTTGAATAAATTCTCAAACCAAACCAATATTCCATAGTAAACCATGCCTCCACTATACCCTAGTCAAAGTAATCCACCTTTGACCTCCCAGCCTCCACCTCAAACTAATGTTCCTTCTAGTTTCCTAGCCCAAGAACTACAACAAATGAAGGATGCATTGCCACCATCCAAGATAGGAAACAAATTAAGAAGTTCAAGTTGGACAATGTGTGTTCCTACCCATTCAACATGGAGTATTTGTATATACCATTTCCTCCAAGGTATAAATGACTAATGTTGGATAAATACAAGGGGAAAGGATACCCTAATGCCCATTTAACTGAATTCTTTATTATTTGTCAACCAGTGGCCTACAATGACATATACCTCTTACTATTATTTCCAAGGATTATAGTAAGATAAGTTTTGGAATGTTTTTGAAATTGCCCAAGAAATTGATATGTGAATTTGATGATATTTTAGACAAGTTTATGAAACACTTCTCCTACAATATCAAGCATGAGATTTCATTGGTAGATTTGACACAAGCCAAATAGAAGGATGTTGAAAGCTTTGAAAGCTATTTTTAGTGATGGAGAGTAATTTTCAGTTGATTCACCCATAGTTTACTAGATAAGCAATTAGTCATTGTGTTTACCAAGAATTTTCATAGTGAGATATCTTACCATCTAAAATTGTAATGTTCACACACTTTCAAGGAAATAATTGACAAAGGTTTGTTGATTGAAAGATCCCTTATTAATAAAGGGGTTATCAAACTAACATCATCAAATCAGAACTAAACTACAAACCAATGAAATGGCCAAAACTAAATCCATAAATAAGTCTAAGCACAAGCTTTGCAATCAGTAGAGGCTAATAATTATGAAAATTCCAAGCTATTCAATTACAACAATAATGTTGTTGGGAATGGATTAAGTGATTCAGGACATGTCCAAATGGTGCAAACATCATATTTTTAGCCTACACTGCATATGCAAATTACTCCTAACCAATAACTTCTTCAACAAACATAGCAAGTGCAATGGCTTAGACCAACACAATAAACACAACAAACTTTACCTTTGTAAACCCCTCCTTTAAGGAGAATTGTGCCTACTCATTGCATCTTTAATGACCTTAGAGAACCCATTGAATCCATGTTTCACAAGCTTTCCACCACTAATATAATTAGTTGGCCTATTACAAAGTACTATCTTAAGGATATTCCTTATCTAGAATGGTGCTAATAAAATGAATTCTGAGAGTATCATTAGGTTAATGGACATACTTTACATCATTTTATGCAAATTAAAAATTTGATTGAGAATATATTGGAAAATAGAGAGATAACATCAGATAATGGATCTTTCACATCCAAAATAAACCTCAAAATCTATTAAATCCCCTTTCCAAAACATAACAATCAATAACAACACCAATAATGGCTAGCATAATAAAAACAACAATATCAATAGCTAAGACATAACTAAAAAAACCAATACCAGAATTAGCCAGGTCAACCAAATAGATGGAACCAAGGCTAGAATGATGACAATAACCAACATACCTACTATGTAGTTACACATGACTACAATAAGGTTGTAGGTCAAATTTTGGCAGGTCATGTTTCCATCATTTCCATCAATCCAAGACCAAATACCAATCAAATAAGACCATTGATAATCAATTCCAATCAACCAACCCATGTCGGTGAGCCTTCCTTAATCTAGGACTACATACAGGCATACCAATAAACATGTATTATTACTTTTAGACCTCATATTGATAACTCATCATTGACTCATGACCACACAAAAATACATTGACAATTGAGACTTGTCCTATTAGGTCCCCCACCACCATCATTTGTTAGCAATAATGGCCCTATATCTAATCCACATTATGAAATCACAACTCAATATTCAAAGATCCATCCCAGGCCCGCATCCATCTACCACTTCAACAATCCAATCCATTGTTCTAGATAGAAACAAGCCATTTATCACTATGCAAGAAAATATGTTTGATATTATGGAATAATTGTAGAAGACACCCACACAAATATCCATTTTGGATTAATTGCGTACATCCACCATCCACAAGAACATCTTGATAGAGTTATTTGGCCAATCCTAAGTTCTTAATGACATATCTCTAGACAAATTTCAAGCTTTGGTTGGACATTTATCCTCAAGTCAATAATTAACCTTCGACCAAAGTGATATGTCATCCCTTATCCCATTGCATAACAATATAATGTACATTAAATTTATCACATCATGCAAAAAAGTGAAAGGTGTCCTCATAGATAATGGATCAGGTCTAAATATTATGTCTCTAAATCTCATCAAGATTCTTGGGTACACCATAATCAATCTCCAACCAGAAACAATCACCATTAAGACCTATGACAATGAAGAGCAAGAATCACAGGGCACCATTAGCTTGCTAGTTATCATTGGGCCTTTGACCCATAATACACTATGTCATGTGTTAGACCTTGATTTATCATATAATATGCTTCTCGGTATACCTTGGATACATGAGATTCATATAATCCTTTCAACATTGCACTATTGTATCAAGTTCTCCCATTCAGGTATGAAAATTACCATTCATAGATATTAATAGCCATACAAACATTGCAAGCATTAAGAGGCTGAACACCAAAGCTATAACTACCATTTTGGATTGAATACAGTTCTTAAGAAGGAAAATGGGAAAGAGATACTTATTGATTCACCAGAGGCCAATTGCATTAACCTAGATACCCTTGATTCATAATCCCACATGCTACCTCTTAAAATATCTAATCATTACACTATCTCAGCTAATGGCATAGGAGAATATTTGACCTATGATGCATTCCATATTTCTAAGCTTCCATAGAACTTGAAGTCCTATGGAAGACCTAAATCCAAACCACCTTACATGGAATGGAAAATAAGGGCAAAGGCAAACTACATAGTCCAATACCTATAATTTTCATACCAGTCATTGACCAAGAACAGGACCTACTTACTGATGGTGAATCTTGGTTGTATAATGATAACCTAGATGACTGTTACCTAAATGCCAAGTATCCCATTTCAAAAAAAATCATTAAGAAGCATGCCTATGAAGGAGGAGGCCTTCATCTAAATCAATAGGGTCCACTTGAGCCAGTTTCTACCACTCAGTACAAAGGAAGATATGGTATTGGATTTAAACCACCTAGGGGTGACCCCATGTACCTTATTCATGTTTTAAGACCAATGAATAGTGATGGCAATGCTAATAGTGAAGCAGAGTCTGATCATATCCCTTTTGAAGACCTGGCTAATACTAATTTGCTTGATACCAATTCCATTTGTACCCATAGACTAATTATTCATCACAATCCACTTCTTTTATATTATCCTCAACTTATAGATTAGGACCAATAAGAATCCATAGTGCCAGTCAATGAGTTATAAAATTATGAGGCTTTTTGGGATTTTCTAGGCCTAAGGGATAATGTTCCATTGGGAGACCATAAACAATGGTTGTCACTCAAGTTAGATCCTATAGCCTATTTTAGAGAATGGGCTAACACCTTTAGCCATAAACAATTAAATAAAACATTGAGGTCCTAAAGTGAAAACCTCTTTGAGGTGATTTTGGATCAGGGAAATAGTAAAGAGAAAGGCCAATCTAGTGGTGAAAACTTATTTCAAGTGCCATTAGATTGGGTTGTTCAACCTTATTCAAACATAGCTTAGGATACCACCAACAATGAACTTACCTACGGGTCTAAGTTTAGTTTTAAAGAACAATAGACTTTTAATCAAATCATCCATGAGTTCCCAAAAATGTTTGTAACATGGCCATCCCTACCATTAAGGGATTCTGATTCATCATGCCTAGGAGAACTTGAGGAACCAGTCCTAATAGAGGACTCTACCATTGCAATCCAATTTAAATCTTTACTAACCATTATGGAAGATGGTTCAAATTTCCTTATGGAGGATACTATAGAATTTAACATAGGGACTCTAAATGACTTGAAATGGATAAAATTAGGTACATCCCTCATTGAGAAGGAACATGAAGTATTTATATCCCTTTTTAGGGAATTTGTTGATATATTTTCTTGGGCCTACTCTGACATGCCAGGTTTGGACCTTGCCTTGGTTTTACACCACCTTATGGTACATCCTAATGACAAACTTGTAAAACAAAATTGTATAAGATGCATCCTTTCATTGATGTATTAGTAAATAAAGAGTTGTAAAAACTCTTGTAAGTAGGATGTATTTGACCAATCAACTACTCAAAGTGGATTTTGAATGTTGTGCCAGCTAGCAAGAAGTTAGAAGGAATCATAATCTACACTAATTATAAAGACATAAACAAGGCCTACTCAAAGGATGACTTTCTTCTACTAAATAATGACATGATAGTTGACTCTATAATGGGTCATGAAATGCTTTCATTGATGGATGGATTTTTAGGGTACAATCAGATTTGGATTTCCCCAAAAGACCAAAATAAAACAATGTTCACCACCCTATGGGGAACATTCTATTATCAATTTATTCCATTTGGTCTCCAAAATGTTGGGTTCATTTAACAAAGATCCATGACCATCATATTTCATGATATGATATATGACAGTGTTGAAGACTATGTTGATGACATCCTAGATAAATCAAAAAGTAGGGCCCATCATCTAATAGTACTATGAAGGTTATTTGAAAGACTACATGAATATAAATTCAAGCTCAATCCTAAGAAGTATGTTTTTGGAGTTACTTCAGGCAAATGACTTGGCTTTATTATGTCAAGGCATTGAAGTCGATCCATCTAAAGTACAAGCCATAACATAGATACCACCACTGACCAATTTCAAGTAGCTCCATAGTTTATAGGGTAAAATATAGTCTATCAAATGCTTTGTATCTTAGTTGGCTAATGAGTGCCATCTTTTTACACATTTATTGAAGAAGGGTGTCATATTTCATTTAGATGATGAATGTTAGACAACTTTCCAACAACTGAAGGACTATCTAACAAATCCTTCTATTTTGTTGCCACCAATACCAAAAAATCCATTATTATTATATTTATCTACCATAGATAAATCCCTTAGGGAAATTCTAGCTGAACATGATAATAATGGAAAGGAGCATGGCGTGTAATATCTAAGTTGTATACTGGTTGAATATGAAAACAATTATACACCCACTGAAAAATCCTATTTAGTTATGGTTTTTTCAACTCAAAAACTATGACATTACATATTAAACAATAAGACCATGGTTATTTCAAAAGTAGATCTTCTCAAGTATCTATTATTTAAAATAGATTTACAAGGCCACATGGCGAAATGGAACATGCTTCTCAGTGACTCTGAGATAGAATATGTCAACTAGAAATCCATAAAGGGGCAAGTTCTTACAGATTAGTTTGTTGAAGCACCCCATATAGATAAAAAACTACTAACATTCTAATTCCCAAATGAATCCATTATGACCATAATTGAAATGCCTCTAGAGGAGTAGCACTAGAAGCTATATTTTAATGGATCATTCACAACACATAGATCGGGGGTAGGCCTTTTGTTCATTACACCATAAGGGGATCTAATCCCTAGATCAGTTAGGATCAACTTTCCTTACACCAACAACATAGATGAATATGAAAAACTTATTGTATGGATTTGATAGGTAATAAAATAGAACATATGACATCTAAAGGTTTAAGGTGATTCTTAATTAATTAGCAATCAGATTATAGACCATTTTTAGACCAAGGATGATAAACTGGTACCATATAAGGCCATGGTCAACACTCTCAAACAATATATTATTGATGTCTAATTTGAACATATACCAAGAGCTAGTAATAAAACAATAGATGTCAGGGACACCTTTGGATCTTTGATTCAACACACAGACATAACCAAGGAATACAATTTTCTCATTGAAAATCTACTAGTGCTAGCTAATGAACCTTCAACCATCATAATGATCTATGATATTTTTGGTGCTAGCTCGATATGGTATTTAGAACTTTACACCTATATTCATGACCAAATAATACCACTAGACCTATCATGCAAATAATTTAAAGCCTTTATCTACCATGCCACCCATTATACCTTACTTGGAGCAACCTTTTACCACCAAAGTTTTGATGGAGCTTTGCTTCATTATTTAAATTTAGTAGAATTTACATTAGCATTATGATAAATTAATAAAGGAGTATGTGGATCCCACACTAGCAGGGTCACCCTATCTAAAAAGATCCTATGTATTGGGTACTATTGGCCAATGATGGATGCAGATGTAGCTGCATATGTGAAAAAGTGCGATAAACGTCAAAGACTCAATAATCTAATTCATGCCCTAGCCAAGATTCTAAAACAAATGCTTACACCATAGCCTTTTTTTACATGGTGCCTTGATCTCATTTGGAAGATAAACCCCACCTCATCTAATGGCCATAAACATATCTTTACCACATTGAATATTTCACTAAGTGGGTTGAATTTACACCCCTCACTTACATGACTGGAAATCAAATTTCCAAATTCATTTTAAACCATCTCATCTTCCATTATGGTATCCCTTCTGACATTATATCTGATAATGGTGGATCATTAAAAAATAAAGATGTCAAATTTCTATGTACTAAGTACAAAATTACTCAACATTTCTCCACAGTATATTACCTTTAAGGTAATGGTCAAGCTGAAGCATATAACAAAACCATCATCAACATCCTTAAAATATTATCAATGATGTTGGCCACAATTCACACATCTAAATATTCCATGCCCTCTGGGCATACCATACCAATCATCGTACTCCAACATGCACCACTCCATATTCACTTATTTATGGAATTGAGGCCATTCTTCCCTTTGAGGTAAAGTTACCTTATTTGTGGATATCTTTGAAGCATGTCCTAGATGATTGATACTATCCATTATCTCACTTGTAAAAGCTAGAGTTACTTGATGAGAAACACATGGCCACAATAAATAATCTTCAAGCATACCAGAACCGACTCTGTAGACACTACAATTGGCATGTCAAACACAAATAGTTTGAGCTTGGTGATATTGTACTTAAATAAAACCAACAAAATAACAAGAAAAATAATAAATAAAAAGACAAATTCAAACCCAACTAGATAGGCCCTTTCATCATTGTTGCAAACTATGGTGCTAGAGCATAAAGTCTCATTATACTAGATGAGGATGAACTTGATGAACCGATGAATGTTATACACCTCAAGCATTACTTTGCTTAAGTGACCTAGTGTTTTGTCTATAAGGCCTATTTTTATTGCACCATAATATCAACATTCTTCCTTGTACCATACCATTCAACCATGTATCATTATACCATTCCTTTTGACTAAGTTATTTTCACCCTCCCTACCCAACCCTTTGACCTTCATTTTGTGGTTGATTTTAGCATGAAGATGTAGATCAAGGTTTATTAGTTGTTATAGCATTTCATATAGAATCCATATTTTGGAGTAGTATCACATTGTTTTTTTAGTTGCATCCTTTATTTCTTGTTCCATCCTATACCATATGGGTCTGATTATAACCACCTTTGGGAAAATGAGTGTTTCACCATCATGATACTAATTATAACCACCTATGGGAAAATTAGTATCATTGACCTATGCTGTTATTTCTTAATTATAACTTCGTATAAGTAAATTAGGGGTAATAATTATTTGTCATGCCTTAAACTCTCACCTTGCCATGCCTATGCCATATTGTGTCACCTTCCTACTTTACCTATTTTATTTGAATTGATTACTACATTAGTTAGATTCCTCCACTTTAAGGTGAAATTATAGTGACTTGAGGTCCCCATCTTGGGACTATGTAAGCAACACTTGATTTACATTGAATCTAGATCAATCACCCTCTTCCCATGCTCTTTCCATTTTTGAGAAATCTAAGCCCAAATTCTTGCCACTTTGTGAGCAACCTAAGCCACACTTTCACCATTTTACGAGCAATATTTAGTCTAACACTCTCACCATTTTGTGAGCTTAGACAATTTAGTGTCTCATCATTCTTGATTAAATTGAGATACATAGAAAATTCTAAAAACATTTGTAAAATTGATTTAGAAAATCCTAAATATTAACCACTTCTTTGCCTTAGGGATTTTGGGATCCCTAGCTATCTCATAAGAAACTACTTGTCATTTAGTTTCCCCATCCTTACTGGCCTTTCATCTCATGATATCACCATTTTTTGATCACATTCCCATATTCTACTATAATATCCATCATGTTTTTTCTTCTCATCATTTTCTTCTATCCCATTTCTTCATAGAACTACATTTGGCCTAAATTTTTTTTTGGATATTACATCCATGGAACTATGTAGGTAGTGTCCACTTGCCTAGTGCATCTAAAGATAGCTTATCCACCCCCTTCCTTTTTTTAATAATCACCCATATTGTTTGTTTAGTTGTCTCTTATCATCTAGGGGAAATGGTCGTCATCTTGTTTATGTCATGTTGTTTGTGCTAACATTGTGATTAACCAATGTTTGTGTTTTTTCATGTTTTTATTTTGTTCTATCTTTCTTTTCTTTTTTTGTTGTTTTGCCTTTCTATTTGTTTATTTTTTTGCATATTTGTTTGCTTTTTTATTGTGCCTTGATTCAGTCTGCATGCATTCATTGGGTGATTCCATGTACATAATTCTTAAATCCATCCATATTCATATGTCAACATTGTCATCATGGTCTTTATCATTGGTGTTATGTTTTTAATTGAGTATTGGATTGTGTGTCAGCCTTTTTGCATATTTCACCCAAGTTATCATGGTATTCTATCATGATGCCTACCATCAAGTGCTACAATAAAAATCAGCTCTGGGAGTCTACATGGCAATGTAGTAACGATATATCTCCTTGGCACCAAAAACATTCTTGATCTGATCCAAATCATATCTTACACAGACTAATCAAATAATGAAATAATTTCCCCCCTTGCCAATTTGGATGTATATCTCCCTTCTAACAGGTTGCCTAAGTACATCATTCTCCTTTGTACCAATTTACCATAATATTCCATATCATGTTTTCTATAATCGAGATACCAATGATTATAACCACCTTTTGGCAAATCATTGTATACCATCCCACTTGCGTTACTAATGCTTCTAACTACCTTTGGGCAAATCATTGTGTTTCCATCCATTTGAAGGTTAATGATTATAACCAACTTTGGGCATATCATTATCTTTTTTCTACTCACATGGGGCATTTTTTCATTATGATAATGCTTATAACTACATTTGGGCAAACCATTATCTCTATCCACCCAGTTGGGGCATGTTTTTATTCTACCAATGATTCTAACTGCCTGTGGGCAAATCACTATTTTCCATTTAATGTTTATAAACGCCTTTGGGAAAACCATTCTCTTCTTACCCTAAGACTTTTCCAATGATTATAACCACCTTTGGGCAAATCATTACCTTTTTTGTCCCACTTATGATGATTATAACCACTTGTGAGAAAATAATCTTATTTGTCTACCCAATAGGGGAAGTTCCATATGCCACTGATTATAACCACCTTTGGGCAAATTAGTATTTTCCACCCCATTTCATCTTTTTGGTCAAATAATTTCCTTATTTTGAGGGACCACTTACTGACCCCTTTGCTAATCATTCTCTCAAGGGGAAACCTATAGTTCATCTATTACTATTAAATTCATAAGCATGCAGGGCCTTTTCATTCTTTAAGAAGATGTTACTATGCCCATAGTTTGCAATGCCTTCCCAAATAGGGGAAAATTATAGACACCTAAAATTGGCCAACTCTAGCCTTCACCCAAATTTTAGATTGATTTCTACCTACCATTGCTAATTAAGCCTAAGAATTATTAAATGTCCCAAATTTACTTGTGCATCATTCGTCAAATCTCAAAATCACATTAAGACATCCCTAATTGGGGTATCCTATTTATTCAATAATAACCTCTCATGGATTCATCCCTAATCACCCTACGACATCATAACAGTCAATTTGGCCTATGAACCTATTAAGTGGGGCACATGAACACATAAATCAAATATTTAAAGAGCTAAATGGGTAATCAAAATTAATTAAAAATATAAACCATAGTAAATGCCTAGTTGAATTATCCATGTGTAATTAATGAATAAATAAAAAGGAAATTCAAAAATATAAAATATCATAGCTTTTCATGATTACCTTTGTAAGCTATCAAGCCTTTGGAAAATATTTCAAAATATCTCATTTTGGAGACCCATGCCTATTCATTACAAATCATTATTATTTAACACCTATTAACTCTATTGGGGTTAGTTTTGACTCACCTAAGTTTGGTTTTAACCCATTATAATGACTTAACTCCACCTGAACTCACCTTGGGTTGGGGTTAGATCCATTTACTATAAATACAAGCCATTGCATATTAAAAAAACAAGATTAGATATTGTAAATTTATAATGTAGGTTTTATTACATGAGATTCATATCAATAATGTTATAATGTCAAAATATTGATCCAAGCCACATCAAGCCAACAAAAGCCATAATGGTGCCAAAAAGGGAGGGAAATACACAAACTCCATTACCAAAGACTCTTTGAGCACAAACCAAGTAAGCCACCCAAAAATGCATATGGATCTCTCAAGGAAGGTAGGAGATTCTATTCCTTTTGCATTTTAGTTGTGTTTTCACTTATCTTTTGTTTATTAAGCTCATCCCTAAGATCTTGATTTGTCAATGTTAGTGTTAGTGTGCTTTTATTGAGTTTTCTTACTTGAACTAACACATGACCTAACCTCCCTTCTTGGATTATTATGATCATAAGTATCTCTAATAGGTATAACCACAATAAAATGAGTAGCTAAAACATGAAAACTACTTGCATACAAATTATAGAAATGACAATGTTGAATTGAGAGAACTATTAAATGATGCATAAGCTTAAGAGAGAGGCACTTTCAGGCCAAATGAAAGATGTTTCAAGAATAAAATATGTTTTCAAGAAAGGTTAAAATATAATGCCTAGTCTAAGCTTAAGCTAATTTCTTTTTCTCAACACTATTATTTCCTAATAATGCAAATTTTTAGTTTAGCAAAAGAGGATATTATTTATGCAAATGTATAGACTATTTTGAGTAATTAAGATTCTAATATGCAATGATATATGTTTCTAAAGAAATAATATCATGTAATAGAATACATTTTCAAGAGATTAAATATATTCTTAACCAAATACAAATTTAAACCTTCAAAAACTACCCTAGACAATGCTCTAAACAAACTAAATCACTAAAATAATGAAAACCTAGAAAATACACTACTGCAAATAAATGGTAATTTCACTTTGTACAACAAAGTGCCCTCATATAAATCTCAAAAATATTATTTAAATTTTTTACCAAAAATAAATCCAAGCTATGAATTAATTAAGGAGGAAGACCAAGCTGTATATGGGCTTAGTCCAAACCAAAATCCAATAGCAATGGAAGAGGTGAAGGAGAAGCTGCCCACTGTGAGAGAACCAATGTGTAGAGAAAAATAATAGTTGAAATGGAGATTAAGGAATATATGAGAAATAAACAATCTTTAGTAACACTTTAGAGAGCAAGGTGAACCACCAAAATGAACTGTAGAGCAGTAGGGCATCCCCTATCATAATGAAAGCTCAAATATGCCAAGAATAAACTAGGTGAGATTCAAGATAGCATAAGATCTTAGAGAGTGATGGTCAAGAGGGAAGATTATAGAAAAAATTAGGAGAGATATGTAAAAATTAGTGATAATCAATTATATATGAAAACCCTAATCTGACAAAAGCCAAAAATAGCCTATTTCTAGCATTGGGACCAAATAGGTCCCTTTTTCTCACGTTATACCTAGGCTGCAGCTTAGGCCTGGCTTTGGTGAAGGAAAAATGTAGAATAAGCCATGGTTTTCCCCCATAATCCATGGACTGGGTCAAAATCCCATCTCAGGTGGTCAATAGGCCTCTGAAAGGGCCCTATGAGGCGTTTGGAAAGCCTATCAACAAGTTAAAGGGGTATTAAGCTGCCAAAGATGTATGGGGAATATATATACGATGCAAAAAGGGTACATGAAAGTGGAAAATGTCTAAAAGTGGGATAAATAGGGTTAAGAGTCTACACATGTGCTGATGTGTAATCATAGGGAGGAGTAGGATCACAAGAAGTATGATTACATCTTCCAACATAATCTTCAAGACTTCCTACTCATCCACTCCCAGTGCTAGTAATTTGTACTCACCTATTATCCTTGGGACATTTAGATTGTCTAACCATGAATTTTTATTATGTTTCCTCTTCTTTGGTGGTGGTGGTGAGCCTCGCCATGCAGGTGCCTTTCTTTTACCTTTATCTTGTTGTGATGAGATTGTTAATGTTTGTGGTGGAGCTTGTAGTTATGCTTAATGTTAAACTTGTGCTTTTTATAGAACTAGTTTTTGTCCTTGTAGATAAATAAATCCCAAGGATTTAAAATAACTAATAGATAAACCTTTATACCTCCATACTTATGCTCATACATCTAGCATTATGATAAAAAAAAAATGGCATCGCAGTCACAGTTGGAGTTTCTAGATCATGTAATTTGATTTGTACCCCATTTTGCAATTTTTTTACCAATACATGATGCCCTATATATTGCATGAAATATTTATGGATTTAATGATGCCAATTTATTAATTATAGGGCCTCAATCCACCATATGTTGAACCTGCCCAATTATTCATAATATTTCCCTGTTTTGGTCCATGCGATGTTTGTGAAGGTGATGGAAGGCCAAAAATTTGTAGTGACATGAAAGAGTCAATTTGGGGATTTATAATAAATTATCCATGTCAAAAAATCTAAAAATAATTAGATTATGTATATATTTTAATGATATCAATAAAGCATGTCCAAAGGATGATTTCTCATTGCCCAATATTGACATGATTATGAATTCTAATGCAGGCTAAGAAATGTTGTCTTTAATGGATGTTTTTTTGGGGTATAACCAAATAAAAATAGCTACCAAATACCAACATAAAATAACATTTGCAATACCATAGGGGAGCTTTTGGTATCAATTAATGTCTTTTGATCTAAATAATGTCAAATCTACATACCAAATAACAATGACTATCATTTTTCATGATATGGTTCACAGTATTATGGAGGAATATGTTGATGACATACGTACAAAATCAAAATCTATAGAATATCATCTCAAAGTACTTCATCGCATATTTGAAAGAATGAGAGAATATAAGATGAGATTAAATCCAAAAAAGTGTGTGTTTTAAGTGGCATTAGGAATGTTGTTGGGCTTCATTATTTCACGATGGGGCATAGAGGTTGATCCTTTTAAATTTTTAGCTATCATGGATATGCCACCACCAAAAAATAACAAACAAATCTGAAGTCTACAAGTTAAAATCAAAGCAATCAGGCATTTTATATCCCAACTTGCATATATTTGTCACCCTTTTACATTTATGTTAAATAAAGACACCCCTTTCAATTAGAATGAGAACTATGCTACAACATTTGATCATCTTAAATAATATCTTTACAATCCACCAATATTAATTCCATCTATTTTTGATAGGCCTTTTTATTATATATACCAAATACTCACTTTGTATTGGGGACATTGTTGGCACAACATGATGATAATGGGTCAGAAAGGGCAATGCATTATCTAAGTGAGACCTTAGTAGATTATGAGCTTAATTATTCTCAAATTGAATAGGCATGTCTCATAGTTGTTTTTGCTTCACAAAATATCCATCATTACTTGTTTAAAAAAACCAAAATTATTGTAAAAATTGACCCTCTCAAGTATCTTCTATACAAAATAGCTTTAACATGTAGGATGGTGAAGTGGGTTATGCTTCTTAGTGAGTTTGATATTATGTTAATCAGAAATCAAATAAGGGACAAGTCTTAGTAGATGTATTAGCAGAGGCACCTCTTAAAGATAAATCACCTCTTGTTACATAATTTCTAGATTAAGTAATAATGTCTACCGATGAATCTCTAGTTTGGAAATTATTCTTTAATGGTTCCTTCACAAACCATGGTTCAGGGGTAGGTGTTTTACTAGTCACACCAGATGGGAAGTGTATTCCAAAAACATTTAGAATAAATTTTCCTTGTACCAACAACATCATGGAGTATGAAGCTCTCATAGCTGGTCTCAAGCTTTCTATTCAATGGGGTATTCAACATCTTCTCATATTTAGTGATTTCAAACTTATAATAAATCAAGTAACTAATGAATTCCAAGATAATGATGATAAATTAATCCCATATAAATTAATGGTGGATATTTTAAAGTTATATTTTGCATTTATCCAATTTGAATAAGTACCACAAATCAAAAATAAGGTAGCATATATCATGGTGACCATTGGTTCGTTACTTGATCTTAACACAAAACACAACAAAATCCTTGTTGAGTACATGATGATACTAGTTCATGACACACCTAATTATAAAATTGTTTACAAGGTGATTGGTCCCATTTCTCATTGATATTCCAATATTTACGCATATCTCCATGATAACACCCTTCAATCTAACTTATCCCACAACTAGTGAAAATCATTTATCCAACATACATGTCATTACACAATCCTTGTAAGTACTTTTTATCAAAGATTCTATGATGGAACACTTCTATGATGTTTAAATTCCATATAATCTACCTTGGATATTATGGCAGCTCATGAGGGAATCTATGGTGAACATTTTGGTGGCATAATCCTAGCCAAAAAGCCTTTGTATGTAGGGTATTATTGGCTTACCATGGAATCTAATTCATGAACTTGTGTTAAAATATATATACTTTCTTAAAATCATGGTGACATTATACGTAACCCTTCAAAATATTTGTAGCCTATTACTACACCTTGTCCATTATACACATGGGGGTTAGACCTCATTAGAAAAATCAATTCTAATTCCTCTGATGGTCACAAACACATTATTACTTCCATCGAGTAATTTATCAAGTGGGTTGAGGTAATGCCCCTTACATATTTTACCGACAATAAAATCTCTAAGTTAATCCTAAACCACATTGTCTATCACTTAGACATCCATTCTACTATTATTTTTTTATAATGGAAAATCATTCCAAAATAAAGAAGTCAAAGATCTTTACCAAACCTATCATATAAATCATAAATGGTCCGCTCTGTAATACCTGTAAGGAAATGGCCAAGTTGAGGCAACTATTAAAAGCATTCTCCACATACTTAAATGAGTTTTTAATGAATTTAGTCATGACTGGCACACACAACTTTATCCCACCCTTGGGAATACTGCACTAGCATCCGTACACCCATAGGGGCAACCCCTTATTCTCTTGTTTATGGAATTGAGTCAATTCTACCCATAGAAGTCAAAATTCCATATTTTCACATATCCCTACAATAAATCATTGATGAATAATCCTATCACACTTCACATCTTAGTGAACTCGATTATCTAAATGAGAAACAACTCAATGCATTAAACTATTTGTAAGTGTATGCACTAAATTATGCTCACCCCACTAATTTAGTCTAATTCCCATATTTCCTAGCTAAATTAACTAACCTAATAACCCACATTCCATTACCATATCTTATAAACCTTACTCAATCCCAAAAACTAATTAATCCCCTCATTAAAAATCCTAATAGAACCTATTACCCACTAACCTACCCCGTAAGCCAACTAGCCAATTTAATATTCCAAAATAATCTACCTACCCAACCACCACCCTATTCTAGTCTCTCATAAACCCCTGAACCCTATGGGGAGATTTATAGAATTAGAGGATTCTATAAATCTTCCCCATTTTATCCCTCTTCTCTAGAATGTTCTAATTCTAGAGCTTTACATCGAATTAAAATTCCATGGAATATCCTTAGCCCTTGATTTCAATGGCCCAAATTTGAATTTGAGCCATTGATATCTCCCTCTATGCCTATGAAACTAAGCTCTCCCTCCACATTCAAATTAATTTGGAAATCCATAGATCCATCATATTGTTACTATCTTGCATTCATCTAAATCCACTATCAAGCTCATCTAGCCATTTGGAATCTATTATTCACACTTGGAAAACAATCCAACATTTCAAATTTTGAACATCAAATAATCCATTTAAAAATCCTGGAGTGGAGCCATAAAGAGCTGAAATGATGATAAGAATATTCTTATTATGTTTATTCCTCTTTTATCCATTCTTATTGGTGTGATTAAGTTTTATATTTTTATTACTAGAATTAGTAATATAGTTTAGATCTAAATTTTAGTGCACATTTTGGTGACCAAGGTGGGAGATTACTCCCTTAACTAACATTATAAATTTTTTGGAAGTGATTTGAATGCTTGTAGGATAAATTTGACATCAATTAAAGGCTAGATTTTGAATTTTTTTCACATACAGGCAAATCATGATTTTGCACTAGTATTAGCAGTATTATAGTCATGATCTTGTAGATCAAGTAGAGATTTTTTAGACTAATTGCTAACGGTTAAGGGTTTTTGTAGGATTTTGGTTTTTGACAAAAATACAAATTAAAGAGTTATGATTTTGTTCTGGTAATAGTAGATTTGTTGGTTACAATCATGACTTTATCAAAACTAGTAATTAGGGATAACTTTGGAACCTGTTTCAGCTAACCACCTTTTCTATAGGTATCTTGTTATCTATTTATTTTTATTTTTTGTGTAGGATAAGGAAGGAATTTACATGATATTCAATTATTGGTATATCAGATGCAAAACCATAACTTTGATAGTTATGACTTTGCATCGGTAATAATGGTTTTGTTAGGTATAATCATGACTTTGTAGAACTTAGTTTTACCTCAGACCTCCCACTATCACCTAATAGTAGACATCTCTATAAGTTGATTCTGCTACCTAGAAAAGGAGTCTAGTTTATGTTTATAGGATAAAGAAGGTTGGATCAAGCTTAGAATTATTTATACATCATCCATGAAATTATGACTCTGGGATTACCAACTTTGCCCTAGTAATAGTGGTTTTATCATTGATAATTGTGATTTTGTCCTTCCGTATAAAACTGGTAATACTTTGACCTATCTATTTTCTAGATCATACATAGAAAGGTCTTAGGTTCTATAGAAAGGGTTGAAATATTCCTTAAGCTAAGATAAAGCTACATTTTGTCAAATTTTAACCATTTGTCAATCTAGGTATTTTAAATTAATCACCTACCTACAAAAGGGTCCTTACAGATTGTTCTCTATGTGCAGGATTAATAAGGGAAAAAAGTCAATACAAACATCACAAGACCCATCACAAGTATGTTTTAAAATTGCCAGTCTCAAACTTGTGATTTTGTCTCAATAGTCATGATTTTTTTAGTTGTAGTTATGGTTTTGTAGCTATCTAGTCAAACAAAGTAATTTGGGCTATCTAGTTAGCATCAAGCTTAAAATTTAGTAGCATTAGACTCTATATAGAGTAATAACATTTTTGTTATTCTATCTGGAAGCACAAAAACCCTTTTTGACCATGTTTATAAGGAAGTTATCATAATATTATACATATTCTTATTTTCTACTTCTTTAAATACATTTTTAGGATAATATGCCCTACAATTATTCTAACAGTATAGTTGTCTTAATGACATATTTTATAATTTTCTTATCTTCTACAAAGCCACAAATTATATTTCTTTGGTAGTTGTGATTTTGTTTTGATAGGTAACGATTTTGTATAGCTTTTGTGGTTTTGCAAGATAACCATCATGGTTTACTAACCCTCTACAAAGTTGTAATTCATGACTTGCAAGTTTGTTTTGTACTTGTGATTTTGTGCATTTTAGTTACGATATCATTTTGTGTATTTTTTATTTTATAGGGACTTGTGTTTTTTTAAAAATTCAAATTACTAATCCTTTTTGGTGCAAGACCCCTCAAGACCAAGGCACCCAACTTATTTTACTAACCCTTATGCTTGCAGGAAGGGGTGCCCATAATATATCAATTTTTATTAAATATACATCCTTGTTGTGAATTTGCTTCACTGTGTATACTTGCACATTGTGGTTTTTGCTTGTGCATATTTACTTATCACTTAATTGTACATACTTGTATTCCTCACATGTAGGTAATTATTCAGTTAATTAATTATGTTGTGCTTGCCTATTTGTTATCCCCCCATATCTAGGATAACATGTGACATGGAATTCATCCCCACACATGGTCTTAGCATATAGGGGTTGGTGATGTGGATTTCATCGCCATGTACTAACCAAACTTTGTGTTATGGTGGAGTCTAAAAATCAAGAGAGTTGTCATTACATGCCTAGATAGAATTCCACATAAAGGGTTTCATGGAGTGAGGGGTGGTTAGGCTCCAAGATATAGGGTAGTCAGAAAACATCCTACATGGACTTGGGCCCCATATTACCTTCACATATATAAGGGATGCACCTATCACCTTTTATTGTATACCTAGATTAGCAGCCTTCAGTCATAATAGGTGTACTGCTATAGGAGTTAGTATCAGCTTTGAAGTAGCCATCAAGTATGAGTGGGGTTGAGAGGGTTCAGTTGATACTATAATGGGTCACTGACCTACATCCTCACCCATGAAGCCATTAGATGGTGTGGGCATTAGGTTACACACCCATAACAATTGACTAATTTATGGATTGTACTTTTACATGTTGTTTGAGCGTTTTGCAAGGAACCATATTGTATGTAATCTAAGTCGGCCATACCTTTCATTTTGTGTGAAAAATTTAGACACCTATAGATTAAATACTCATCATCTCATCATCATACCATATATTCATCTACCTTATATTATCCTTACCAATTTTTCATCTCTTCTTCCACATCTAGCATCCATCTAATACCTATTTCATAATCCCTCTTGTCTGATCCTATATTTTCTAATCCACTCACCTAATACCCATATCTATTTCATACCACCTTTGTCTATTACATTTTGTTTTAAAATATTATGTGTCTTTATTCATCTCATATTCATTCCAAATCCTCCACATTCTAACCTCTTTTCTATTTTTCCAATCTCTTATTCACCCCATCCTATAACACATATTTCATATCTTTCTTAGACCCCCTTGTTTCATATCCATTTGTATATAGTTCCTTTTGAGAATATTTAATCCTTTTTTTCCAATCCTATATTCTCTATCACCCCATCCCATACTCATCCCATATCACACCATTATTAATCTTGTATATACCTCATCATTTTAATCTATTATACCCAAACCTTCCACCTTTATAAAAACACTACCCAGAGCTACTAGCCACTCCACTATATCCAACATAATAGCCATCCCTCTCACATATTATATCTATTATCTACTCCATTTTATTTATACTACAACACATTATCATAATTATCCTCCTTTTCACATCTTTATTTAGTAATTAGCTTGCACCTCCTCCTCACCTATTCAACATCCATTTGTGTATAACTCATCTTGAGTTGTTATCATTATTGTCCAATCCTACATCAACCACATAAATACACATCCTATTTATCATACATCCCCCATCCCTATCCATATCATCACCTTTGAATACTATATTCCATATTTAAATCAAGTTCTGGTGTTCACCCATCTTATTTAATTATAATTTGTCACTTTAAACATCTCCTAGACTAAGTATTATAAATATACATAGTCTTATAAGATTCTAATCCAACACCCATCACTTATCTTCATCTTTATTAGGTATTTTTTTCATCTAGCACCCATTAAATTATATCTTTTCTAGTGAACAAGGTATTTGATCCCATCACTCTTATTTATCCATGCTAGATTGGTCTCTTACAAGACTTTGTTTCTTGGTAATTATTAGTCACCTCATCATCTTCTAAAATCCAGTACATCACTCTCTTTTAACCACTAGTAGATTTGGTCTCTAGATGGAGGTATTATTTGAAGACTTCCATTTCAACTATCACATCTCATCATAACTCTCTTTCAAAATGGTTATTCACACCCATGCTCAACTCAATATTAGATAGGACTCCAACCAAGAGAATGATCCATCAGGGTATATGGTTATTCCAACTCAAGAATATGATGAAACTCATAGTGATATGTACACACCAGGGGAAGAGGATGAAAGGTTTAACCCCCTCCAAAATGATGAAGTTAAGAACTTAATTAGCCATTATCTATATGAAAACTATGATCATATCCTAGCCTGTACCATGGAAATAGGGAACATATTACCTTCCACTTTTGATCACACTCTCTTACATAATCTAGTCTGCCCTCCATCTGATCCAAACACACCTCATCATAATATACATGTCAATAAATTACCCCAATAAGATGAAGATGTGGACCATGGATTTATAGAAGAATAATTACCACCACCCCTTTGTAATAACCGTATTGAGGCTAATAAAATACAATCTATCATATAAGATCACTTAGACCAATTAACACAACAAATTAACCTTCTACTTTGCAATCAACGTCCACCATCCCGTCAAAAAAACAACCCAAATAATAATAATAATAATACCACCAATAATGAGAATAATATCAACAATACCAATAACACTTATAGCATCCATACTACCATAACACACATATTCCCCAAAGCAGACAAAATTAAACCACCAATCCTCTTCGAGATCCCACCTTTTCACAAGAATGGAGAGAGATGAAAGAGATGCTCCAACAAATAGATCCACATTCACAAGCCCTCAAATATAAGTATGAATAATTTTGTTCCTTACCCTTGGACATGAGTATTTTACAAATACCTTTCCCTTCACACTTTGAAGTGTTTAAGTTTGAAAAATATCAAGGGAAAGGAGATTATAGAGATCATGAACAAGAATTTTATGTAGCTTGAAATAAGGTAGCTTATGAAGATACCTATTTGTTAAGAATTTTTCCCAAGATTCTTATTAGACATGCTTTATAATGGTTTATTCATCTGCCTAAGGGGTCAATATCTAGCTTTGGAAAATTGATAGAACAATTCATCAGACACTTCTCATTCAATATTTAACATGACATCTCCATAATTGACCTCTATAACACCAAGCAAAGAAGCGGTGAAAGTTTGGCATACTTCTTACAAAGATGTCAAAGTTTGGCAAGCTACTTAAGATGTATAATACTTAATAAATAATTGGCCAAGATTTTTGTAGATAATCTCAATGTTGAGCTTAAGTGTCAATTAAAGCTATAGTGTGCAAAGACCTTTAATGAGATAATAGAGAAAGGAATGCAAATTGAGAAGGCCATTATTTAAAAAGGGACAATCAAGTTATATTATCAAAATGAGCACACCAAAATTAGTATAACTCTTTTTTAGGTAAATACAAAGTCTTTAAAAAAAACAAGAACATGATGGGAGATGAGGTGACTGATTTTAAACAACATGTATAAGCAGTTCAAAAGAAAACCCCCACACAATAATCAAATGTCTCCTCTATTCACATTCCATGAGGCAAACCAAAGATTCAAATAGGAAAGAGACCACTTACTAGCTTGGGAGTACCAATTCAAATAGTGCTTGATCAACTAATTACTGCTAATATGATCACCTTGCCTAAAATTAGACTTGTGGATGATCACCAACCAAAGCTAGATTGGTATCATGAAGATGAGTTTTACAAGTACCACAAGGTTAAGGTGCATGATACAAAATGATGTATGCAGCTTAAGAACTACATCCAATATTTAATCTAAAGGTGTGACATTGATATTGAAGGAAAAAATCCCCCAAATCAATCAAAAATAGGCAGCTCGACATATACAAAGATCCACTCCCTAATCATGATCAAATAAATCAGATACCACCAAGAGACTAGGGTCAAGCCTCTTCATCCAAATGCACCAACTATCATAATGTGCCTTACCACTACATCAATACCATTAAAATCTATAACCTCCAAGAACCCACTCCATCTTCATTCCCCATTCTAAATATTAATCAGGCCACTATTGATTGTATAGTTACTAATAGGCACAATAAGATAGTAGTTTTAATGACATCACCTAAAGACTTACCCATTTTATTTGTTACACAAAAGGGGAATCTTCCTAAAAAGGCTTCAAGCTCTTCTGATAAGTCTTATGACATTATTCAATAACTTGAGAAAACTCTATCTCAAATATCATTAATGGAGATTCTTAAAACATCCACTCTACATCAAGAGATATTAAACCAAGTCTTGAATGATCTAAAAGTCCCTACTGACTTGGCTACCAATCATTTCCAAAAATTAGTAGGGCATTTATCCCTTTCACATTAGATCAATTTTGGTGCCCAAAATATGCCTCCTATTGGCCCACACCATAATTATCCCATGTTCATTGAAGTATCCATATCCCACTATCATGTCTCTTGGGTTCTCATAGGTGAAGGATCTATTCTAAATTTATGTAATTTGGACTTCCTAAATAAATTGGGATATTCTAAAACATCATTGGGGCCCACATTAATAATGATAAAATATTATTATGATAATGAGAGGCCATATGTTGGTACTATTTACCTTCCCATCATTGTAGGGCCCATAGTGAACCAAACACTAGTCTATGTTGTGGATGTATATTTGCCTTATAATATGTTACTTGGACATCTATCAGTTTCTCTCAATTTTAGTTTATTTCATAAGAAAGAATAAGAAATAAAATAGTAATAAGGTTTTGGTAAAAGAACCTATTTATTTGTGCACACACGATCCAAATGATTATGAAGAGCTCCTCTTTGTCTTAAGAAGAATGACCTATAGATAAGAATGCACTCATGTAAATGGGTTGTTAAATGGGTAGCAAGATAGATTGCCTAGCATGAGCTAGATCCAAGAAGCATGAGATTATTAGGAGTCTATCAATCAAAACTCTTAAAATAGTTAAGTTGGAATAAATGAAGATAAATTACTTGTATCAAATGATAGAAAAAATTGAAATAAAATGCAAGCAGAAATAAATGCTTGATAAAGGAAATAGATTAATTATAGAAAATAATAGGTCAATACTAATGATAAATGGGTCAGGTTAGGTTTAAAAATAGGTGAGATATCTATGAATATGCAAGGACACATGAATTGGAATTGAGTAGAGGGTAGGTAGGTAGAAATAACTTACTATTATTTCCTACCATAGTAACTATCGACAGTCAGAGTGACCATTGGTGATTAAACTGACCATCAACAATTAGGTAACCATCGATGGTGAGGGTGACCATCAATGGTCAAGGTGAACATAGGTGGTTTCTATTAGTTTTTAAAGTGTTCAAAAAAGAGTCTAGATCAGGTTATAGAAAGTGGTCAGAAACCAAGTAAACAAAGTTTAAAACAAGAAATGTACTTAGCTGGTTACTTGATAGTGGGTGGTTAATCTTAGAGTAAGTTTGGCAAAGTAATGGTACTTTTCCTAAAGAACGATTTTGGTAAAGGTTTGGGTCTATATTGTGGTTGATATATTGATGAAGGGAGAACCTATAAAGAAGTTTGATAACTCTTGATGACTACTGGTTGCCTAATGGATGAATGCTTAGATTGTTAAAAACCTAAATTCTTGGATCATGGATCTTTTTCACCTCCTGCTCCCCTCCTTTTATAGGCAAAGAAAGATGGAGGTATAAGTTTCCATAGGAGATTAAATTAGTTTATATTGATGCATTATATTACCTTCCATATTAAATTTTGATGTATTATCTTGTACACAACTTGAGTTATCTTGGGCTAGATGGGGAAGAGACATGACTGTCAATGGTTAGGTTGACTATCGGTAGTCAAGGTGATCATTGATGATAGAGTGTAAAATGTTAAGTGGGGTAAAAGGGTGGTTTTGTTTATTTGGTTAAATTTACCATGGTTAGGTTTAGTTAGGGGTTAAAGGGTCAAAATGGTCCCAAGGTCCTAAGGTGGTTCAAGGGTGTTTCAACATTCAGAACTACAGTGTGCAAAATTATGGTGTCTAAATTTTGCCCCTTTTTATTATGAAGATTGTGTTAGAAAGAAATAAAATAAAAATGGATTGTGGGTCAAAGGTTGGTTGCCCTGAGCATGGGAGGAGGTATTCCCCCTCAAACCAAGAGTTGACGAGGAAAAACTAAATCAAGTGAAAATTTGATAAGCGGTTTATGGTGAGTCACAAGGTTGGTGACAATGGTGGTTGGGCATTTGAAGCATAAACATGTGTATAAAATATGACTAAGTGGAATATACAAGATCATGAAAATATTAAGTTACCATAGTTATTAAAAATAATTTTGTTTCTATAAAGATTGGTGACAAGGTAACCAGGGCATAGTGTTAGGCATAGTTCATTGGGTTATTCATATCAAGTCTCCTAGATAGGGTCAGTGTTTTCCTGTGTATCCAGGTAGGAAGTGATATAATGAAAAAAAAAATAGTTTGGTGTGATTAGGTGGTACAAATTCAAATGTTCAATATGGAAAGGTTGGTCGGTATGGCCAAAAGGACCAAGGCAAGGTCGTTGCAAAATATGTTATAGTTTGGGCTAAAATGGCCAATGTTAAGGTGGACATGGTTGGTTGGTAAGTTGGAAAAGGGTAATATCTAATGGTTTAGGTGGGTAGAGAAGAGTAATATCCAAAAGGGTTATATTATAGGATGGGTGCCAAAAATTAAATGTTGACATCTTGATCATTTATGGTCAGGGGTCCCAAGATCAACCATCGGTGGTCACCCTGACTGTCAATAGTTAGGGGGAAACCCTAAAAGTCTAGAGGATAAAAAGTGAAAAAGATAAGTTTATTTTCACTTTTAGATTTTTTATTCTCTAACTCCCATACACTTGGTGACTTTAGAATTTTGTATGAGGGTGTTGATGAGGTAGTTATTAATTGGTTGAGTTGTTGATTGCTGAGGTGGATTGAGGATACAGGGTAGATAGGGACGTGGCCAAGTAGTGAGACCCAGGATCCCTCCTTGATGATGTTCAAGGAATGAGGTAGGGGCTATGTTGAATTATTAAATTAGTTGATTTTGGTTATTTTGGTTGAATGCTTGTTGAAATTTTGATTAGTTTGGGTATGCTTTTGGATTTTCACCTAGTTTTTAGGTTTGGTGTTGTTTATTTAAAATCAATGGGTGAAAATGAATTTTGCGAAGGTGTGTAGGTTGGGGGTAGGGTAGAGTGGAAAATTAAGGTGATTAGGTATTAGAAAGGGGTGGTTTGGGTAGGTGTTTTTAGATAGAGTATGGTTAGGGTTTTACCACTGATGGTTACACACATTGACCATCAATGGTTATACCCAACCATCAATGGTCGAGGACCTTAGGCCAAATAGCTATCCAATCATCAATAGTCATAGTGATCATTGGTGGTCGACTGAAGGGTTAGGTGGTGGATAAAAGGTTTACAGAAAATGGGTTAAGGGTAAGATGTTTTTGGTAAAGCAAAATGGTTAAGGGTAAGATGTTTTTGATAAAATGGTTAAGGCCAGAGGTTGAGTTGGAATGACCCAATGGGAATGCTAAAGGTAACAAAAAGATATGTTGATATAGTTTAGCTTGGGTGTATGGTAGGTTTGGAAAATATGTTGATATAATGTATATAGGAAAAAATAGGTGTCATTAGGTAGGATGAATGAGATGAAAAGGAGGTTGTCCATAGGCAAAGTAGTTGAATAGAAAACTAAGTGTGTTTTATAGTGAATTTTATAGGCATGAGATCAAATCTAGATGTAGGATCAGGTCCCTCAAATCTTTATAGAGATCTATCAGGGGATGATTGATGATGATTAGACACACATGGAGGAGGTCAACCTTGACATGATGATGCACTTATAGCATGTGACACAATATACAGTGATGATTGTGACCTTCATCAAGAGATGGGGTCTAGACATGAACACTTTTCTCCTACTGATGAGTGAGATGACCATCCTACTAGAAGATGTATATAGGATTACATAGCTACGCAGTTAGGGGGAGATGATATATCATATTAAGAGAAAGGAAAGAGATGATCATATGGATCTCCTATATGGTGAGTATCAGGCCTTTCCTAGGTGGCATACAAGTGGATTTAGTTAAAGGCCTTTGTATCAAAGGGCTAGAGATGATAGGTGGTTGATGATGGTAATCTCCTACTTTGCATTACTAGAATTGAGTAGTGGAAAGTTTCCATATTTGTTGTTGGGAGTCCTAGTAGAGATGTTACTTAATCAAATAGTTTTTAGGTGGGCACCAATTTTGTTGGTATAGATATATAGGGAGCTATGGGGGTTTAGAGCTTATCAGAGATATGGTATCAGTGTAGGGTTTGTGTTTCATTATTGGGTATATGAGCATATCTAAGTTCTAATATTGATGGGGTTGTCATGGGAGGGATCACCTAGATGGACTTCAGGGTGGGATTTATGTGGTGGAGGAGTGATTATGTGCTTACAAGAGAAAGAGGAGGTGTGAGGGATATTGATTGGTGTAGGGAGGCATTAGAAGCCCTAGTAGTTGGAGATGTGGTTTGGAGGTCGTATATCAAATTCTTGAGGTGGGCCCACTATACTCGGCATATTTTATTAATCTAAAGTTACAGGTGGGATTTTAGGAGGAGAGAAGGTGAACTGATCTCATCCCTTTTGACAAGGTTCATAGGTAGTTTGATTTGGTACAGGGGATTCTAGGTCCATTCCTAAGTACAGACAAGAGGATGCCAAGTTTTTAATTTCAATGCCAAGGCTAGTGGAGGTATTTCTTAATCATGAGGAGTTGATTCTTAGAGTAGAGATTGATGATGTCAATTTTATTGATGTCTATGTGACATGATATCAGGCCATCTATGCAGCTATAGCTTTTGGGTGGGATGATGGGGGCAGGTAGGCTATGGATGTGGATCTAGTTAGTGGGGGTCCATAAGTACAAGTATAGGGAGGTGGCCCTAATGGATAGGTAAGAGTAGTGTTAGTTGTTTCATAGGCATAGATCATAGATTTATAGGGGAAGGTGGCTACATTACACAACCAAGTTATGACATTATAGTGTCAAGTTGCCACTGTGATGGATGAGAGGGACCAGGCTAGGACTTTACTAGGCTTGGTCACCCAAGAGCGGGACACCCTTAGACAGAGAGGAGGAGTAGCTTCAGCACCAACAAGACAACCAAGTAGTATCCCTATGGTATGGTACTTGACCATAGTTGAGAAGTTGTGATATTATGATGCCATAGTCTTGACACAGTGTCCACAAGAGCCTCGATGGGGTGAGTATAAAGCCATTTTGGCAGGTGGTGTAGGTGTAGTGACTCTACATTAGTAGGTTGCTTTGGTGGGTGGATAGGTAGGCACCTTAGGGAGGTAGGCACTAGATGGTAGCAGTGCCCTAGGGGCATACTTTTATGATATGATATGTATAGACGTACATGATTTTGATACCATCCTACGAGTTGATGTAGTGAGATGTATATTTTTTTTGAGAGAGAGATGCACAATATTTATATGTATTATTTGATGTTGATGAGACATGATATATATGATATGATGATATATAGATTTTATTTTATGGTTCATGGTCATGGTATTGATGGTATAAAGTGGAGATAGGTGATAGGTGATGTGAAGAGGAGTGTAACCTTCTTGTGGGTTAATTTTCCCTTTCTTTAGGTGACCTAAAAATCATAATAAACAAGTCCATGTTTTAATTCAAGGTGTAGACTGATTGATATGGAAAGTCTAATAATGTTATAAATGAAAGCTGATTGCAAATTTTTTGGGATAACTTGTTCTTAATTTTGATATAGGGTCTTTTATTGTTTGATTTTGATAGGTTTGTGAAGCTAATCAATGTGGGAAGATTTAATGATTGATTTGACAAATTTGACTTAGCCATCCTTCTAGGAAGCACTCTCAGTTTTGGATTTGTTGATTTTGGTTGTTGTCCTTTAAGGGAATAGTCTATCTTTTTAAGCATTTTTTTAAATTGTGGGTAGCTATCCTTTAAAGGAGCAGTCTGCATGCTAGAGATGTTTGACCCAAGTGTTATTAAGGTATCCCAAATTATTTTGATGCTAGGTTTAGACCTGGACAAGTTCATTTAGGCTTAGAGTTTTACATTTATGAGGTCAAAACTTAGAGCACAAGACATTAATGATAGGTGAAAGGGGTGGTTTTGAGAGACAACAACCATGGGATTTCATATTATTAGGGATGGAAAGTATCCATGAGAACCATGCTATGGGTAGAGTTATGGTGCCCATATTTAGGATTAGGCTATGACTATGTTGGTTAATCATATGATCCTATTTTAATTAGTTGTCCTCAAAGGGATGGGATGAAGGTGTGAGGGAGGTGAAAATATCATAAATAAAGGGATGAGCTTAAGTTAGACAAAAGGAGAGTTTGATTCCTATTTAACAAAAGAAAGGATGTAGATGTGAAGCATTGAGGGGCTTAGGTTCTAGTTTTCCTTCAAGAGAGGACAAACAATAAGCTCATGATCAATACTTGTGGGTTATGATGTAGGGTCCAAGCCAACTGAAAGTAAACTTTCCTCGCTTTCTTTTCTCCATATTGGTCACATGTTGATTTTCATTCAGGATGAGGTCTCTGATATTGCATTCTCATTTTTTTGGTGTAGGCACACTTGATTCACTCTTGATAGACACAAAGGTGTTTAACTGTTGTTATTCAGTGCTCATCAAGTATTTCAAGTCATGTTAGACACTCTTGATGATAGTCACTCTTGAAAATGATGTCTTGCAAGGATATGTAAAGAGAGGTAATCTAAACTTTGAGAGGCAAGACTACCTCTACTCTAAAGACCAGAGAGAAAGGGGTAGCACCCATAGAGGTTTAAATTCTAGTATGATAGGCCCATAAAGTGAAAGGGATGTACAAGTGCCAATCCTAACAAAAATCATTGACCACTTTGGTTAACATCTTGTTAAGCATTTTGTTAGAGGATTTCACCTATCCATTGGCTTATGGATGGTGAGGCGAGGAAAATCTTAACTTGATGCCAAATGCATCAGAAAGGCCTTGGACTTGTTTGTTTTTGAAAGATTAGCCATTATCAATTATGATCTTATAGGGAACATTAAAATGACATATGATATGATGATTGATGAAGTCAACTATCTTATGAGCTTCAGTTGAGATGAGAGGAATAACCTCCACCCATTTCATGAAATACTCAATGGTGATAATGATGGAGTGGTACCATTGTGAGGAATGAGGATTGATTTTCCCAATGAGATCTAATACACATTGTGAGAGGGGCCAAAAGTCTTTAGAGTTTTGAAGGCTATGTGCTGATGCATGATGTAAATTAGTGTGTCATTGGCATTTAACACACTTCTTTACATAATCACAATAGTCTTGGTTGAGGGTGGGCCAATAGTAGCCAAGGTGAAGGATACATTTAGCAATAGTTAGACAACTAAAGTGTCTCCCATGGATCCTTTAATGTGTTTCCTTGATATCATGGGAAGCTTCATGGATACGTAGACATCACCTAATCCTTTCTAAGCTCTCCTATGAAGGTACAATTTGGTGAATGCCAGCTTATCCAAATAGGAAAAATTAGATGTGAATGGTCAGATAAAAGAGGTGGTGAAGGAAGTTAAAAGTGGAAGATCAAGTGCCCCATAGATGAAATTAGTTTTATGGTTAGGAAGTCCAAAATTAATGATGGTTTTGATATTAGGATCATAGTTAAGATCATGGTCAAGGTTCCCATAATCTTAAGGAGTAGGGAAAGAGTCCAAATCCAAAAGATGATACTCTCCCAATGAGAGACATTATAACATAGATTCCAAAGGGTCCTCTATGGGGATCTGAGAAGAAGGGATAGATGAGCTAGTTAAAGCTTTATCGATGGTAGGGGTGGATTTGTTATTGGTTGGAGGTGAGGTGGATGAGTGAGGAATAATAACATCATTAGGTTGATATTTCATGTTTCAATATGTAAAAGGACTAGGGTTAACATGTATGGTGATGACCTAGCCCTCATGTTTAAACTTGACACATCAATATAAGGTGGATGGGACACAACTCATGGCTCAGATCCAAGGGTGCCCAAGTAATACATTATATTAAAACTCACCTTATACAATGTATAAGAGTTTTAGAAGCTTGTGAGGTCCCAAGTGGATGTAGAGGATTACTATCCCCAAAGTTGTGGCCATAGTATCATTAAAAGAATAGAAGATCATCGAGGTTTCTACCATGATGTTCTTTAGAAACTAGAGTTGGTCATAAGCATGGGAGGAGATAATATTAATCCTAGATCCCCCATAAATTATCACCCTTTTGATGTAGATTTGATTGATGTATGAATTAATGAAGAGCTAATGATTGGGATCTTTAGGATGAATAGAAAGGAATTTCTAAATCCTTAAATGTGACAAGGGTGGAAAGACAAAGAGCTCTGACAAAGGCTACAAGTGGTTAAGGGTATTTGGGTTGGACCTCTATAGATTACAGGGCCTCTATCAATGCTTGGTGATGATGGGGTGAGGTGTTTATTAGTTCATATAGGCTCATCTTCACTAGTTTTTGGTGAAGTTATTTCATAACTACTCACTAGATAGATTCAGAAAGGTTGGAGAGAGGCACCCAAAATGGATATTTTGGGTTTTGATGAAGATGAAGGTGAAGGTGAAGGTGTTTGAGTTTAGTTGAAAGGTTTAGGGGTAAAAGGATATGTCCATGGAATGGACACTTTGGCCTTTCCCTTATCCTTTTATTGGGTTGAATATTGGCTAATCATATGGATAGTGTCGATGAGGGGAAGTAATGGGCTAAAAGGTTGTTTTAGTTCCTCCTCACTCTTGGGTGAGAGTGGGGGAGTGTTGGGTAGGTTTGTTTAGTGGTTGGGTTTATGATGGCTTTAAGAGAGGTTTATTTGATAATAGATCATCCTCATCCCATAATTTATGGACAAGTGCTTAGAGAGTTTTACAGCTCTTTGTGTCATGCCCAGGTGTCCTATGGTATGAGTAGATTAAATTATCATTGAACCAAGATGATTTAGGACTTGAAGGGTCAAAAGGTCTGATAGGTAGTAGGTTTAAGGAAAAAATTTATAATAACCTTTGTAAAATGGTCGAATAAGATTAGAGCAAAGGTGTTATGGGTGATAGGTTTTTGGTTTTTGTGGTGGGAGCCTTCTTAGAAGTAGGCTTCATTGTGGGTATTGTGGGTCATAGAATAGTTTTGGTAGGTGGGGTTTGATTGGGGTAGTTTGGTGTTGGATGTATTCAATGTGTAGGATTTAAAGGTGAAATATTTTGAGGTGGATGATTGATATGATGAAGGTTTGGAGATAGGTGGGAAGGTGGAGGTAGACAGTTTGGTTTAAAATGATGGGGAGGTTGATGTTTTAGAAGGGGTAGGTAAAGGTAGAATGAAAGGAGGAAGTTTAGTTTGGGTAATTTTGTGAGAGTTCACCTTCTTAGTATAAGTATGACCTCCTAGGATGGAAGAAGGATGAGGTCACAAGATGGAAGGTAAGGGAGAAGGGGTTGGTATGGTTCTGGTTCTAGGTGGGAGTTTGGGCATTTCCACCTTCTGGGTTGGTTTGGTTAAGGTTTTATTTGGTGGACTAGATGGCGTTAAGTCCAACTTCAAAAATGAGTGGGTAAGGATTGGATTAGGAAGTATCCCTAGGTTATTAATAGGTTTTATTAGAGAGGTGTAACATGTTTTGATAATTTTAGATAAAGATGGTTTGGATGGTTCTTTCATCGTTTTTGAGGGAGAGGTGTTTGATGAAGGGATTGAGGTGATGATAGGTTTAATGGTGGGTGAAATTAAGGTTAAAAGTTCATGTTTTTTTTATAAGGGAGCCCAAGATGATGCCAAAATGTGGCTTGATCCATATTGGGTTGAGAAGAGAATTCTAGGTTTTGGACTACTCTAGAAAAGGGTTTGTAAATTGGTTTGGTTCTTTGAGCATCAGATTCAAAAATTAGGCCCGCAGGTCAGGGTAAGGGAGTGGTTTCTTCACCTTTGTCCTTGATGAAAGAGTTCAAGATTTGGGAAGATGTTTCCTCTATATAAAGATTAGATAAGGTGATATCTCTTTGTGAAATGGTTTCTAAAGAGGGAGTGGGTGATTCCATGATAGGGGAGGAAGGTGTGATGGAAATGATTGCCTCCTTTGGTATTTATATTGAAGGAGAGGTGGGTAAGTCAATTATCTCATCAAGTGAAGGAAAGGAGGTGGTTGTTTCCTTTGTCTGGGTAATCCAAAGGAATGGAGAGTGATTCTACCCCTTCAATAAGTGGAGTAGAGAAAGAGGTAGTTGAGGTAATGGTTTCCTCAATGATAGGTTTAATGATAATAACATTGACCATATGGACCTCACAAGTGTGAGATGACTCCATTTTGTTATCATCATGTTTGGTAGAAGGGGCATGATTGGGAAAATTTTGTCAAAAGATGTCAAGTGATTGCTTTGGGGGTGTATTAGGATTATCCAATGCAAGTTTTCCTTTATCAATCAAGTTTTGGACAATGGTTTTGAAGGTGTTATATATACTAATGTCATGTCAAATGACACAATGGAAAGCACACAGATCATTCTCATTATACCAACTAGGCACAAAGTGATAAGCATCAAATTATAGAGGAGTTTTGATAGGGGGAAGTTGTATGATGTTGGATTTTAGTAACTTGTCCAAAATTAAAGCATATGAATCCCCTAACATAGTTTATTTTTTTTGGGTAGCCCAATTTTGATTTTAGGTTTGTTGGTTGGAGGAGTTAGAGGAGTTGGTTTGGTTGTGTTAGTTGACAGCTGGAGGTAGGGTAGTTTTAAGGACAACTGTGTTTGTGGCTATATTTAGTTTGGTGTTAGGGTAGTAAGATTGGTTGGTGGTTTTGGATGGGGAAGGGTCATTGGATGTGAATCTAGAGTTTTTATTTCTTAGTTTCAACTTCCCCTCATTGATATCTCTAATTTCTAGTTTATGTGCCATGGTGAAAGCCTCATCAAAGGTTCTAAAAGTTTTAACCTATAGAGTAAGGGAAATGTGTTTGGCATAAGCCTGAGAGAAAATTTTGATCAACTCAGGTTGGGGAAAAGAGAAAGAGAGCTAGTTGATAAGACCCCTCCATCAGGGTACAAAATCAGTAATTGATCCATCATCAAATTTCTTGATGGAGTAGAGGTCGGTGACAGAGACCTTCTTAGATATATTGATTGAAAAGTGGTCTAAAAAGGTTTGGGAAAGTTAGGAAAAGGAAAATATGGAGTGCTTAGTGAGAGCACTATAACAATCCAATGTTGGTCCAGATAAAGACATAGGAAAGGTATAAAGGAGAAGAGCATCATCATAGGCAATCAAGTAGCAAGAATGCTAAAACACTCTTAAGTGTTATTGGGGGTCCTCCTTGCTTTGGAATTTAGAAATTTTGGGTAATTCCCATTGAGGAGGGTATATTTTGATAGGGATGGATGGGTAAATAGATTCATTATGGATTTGGTGGTAAGATAAAAGGTTATGATCCCCAAAGATAGATGACTCTAGGTTGGTCATTTTGTCCATCAACATTTTGACCAAATTTTTTTGGGTTAGGGAGCTCCATAATTATATGGTAAGTTTTGTTTGGGTTGGGTGGATGTAATATATGGATAACTAGTAGAAGGTTGAGAGGATGCCACATGTTGATATGTGGTCATTGAGGTTCGGGATGATACCACATAAGGGTTAATAGGCACAAACGTTTGGGTAGAAGATGGAGCTATGTATCCTTATGGATTAGGAATATAGCATGGGTAGGGAATCATAGGTATTTGTTGTAGGGTTGGTGTGGGTTGGTTTGGAGGTATGATTGGATTGGTAGATTGAGGAATTGATATGGGTTGGGTTGGAGGTATGGTATGCTTAGTTGGTTGAGGGTGAGTGGTAAGCCTAGTACTCGTAGGTAGAAGGGTAGAAGGTATAGAAAGCACCACATTTTAAAGTGGGGTGGAGATTGGTGGGTTGGTAGTGATGAGGGGAATAGTGACAATTTGGGTAGAAGGTATCCCCATGGTGTATGGGGTTTGGGTAACTAAAGGTAAGGTTGACCCTATGTTAAAAGAGTTGTTGGTTGGTGTAGGGGGTGTTTGGTTATTGGTTGGGTTATTTGATTGAGTTTAGGTGGAGGTAGTAGGTGGATTATTGGTAGAGGAAAATGCTTGAGTGGTCATATTTTGGGTAGAGGTAGTGGAAAATATAAGATGGGGAAGCATCCCATAAGCTGGTCACTAAGAGGAACTAAAGCAGGGGTATCGTGACCTAGGGTGTTGAGGTAATTTTGGAGGGCCATGGGGTTGTTGTCAAGGAAAGTGATGAATTATGCATCACCTTGGGAAACTATCCAAGGCATGGTATGGGGGTATAAGGATGGGGAGAACCATAAAAATCCAAGGTATACTCCATGGAGGAAGAAGAAGAGGAAAGTGGCTCTTGGTTGATTTGGTTCCTCAACTATTATCTAGTAAAGACCATGTGAGAAATAAAAACAAATAAAATAAAGCTCACAACTCAAACACAAATCAAACAAAATAAAAATATTTCAAGGTAATCAAAAACATAGACTAATTGTGTTTAAAATCTTAGGATATCTTTTATCTCACTTTTGGTTTATTCCTTAATTTGAAAGTGTGAAGAAGAACTTGGTTTGTAGAACATGTACTAGACAGGAAGTCTATGGTTGGTTTCAGGTGTTTGAAGCTCTCAAAAGGATATGTGTTGAAAATACTTATGTGGTTTGGTATTGGAGCCTACCCCCTCACTTCACACACTATAGTGATAAGAGTGTCAGGTGCTTTGCCAGTAAATACCAATTTTTAGGGTTTAGACTCAACTAGAGAGTTGAGTTTTGGTTCTCTTCTTGGTAATGACCTCTAAGTAAGATAACCAAAGGGAAAAGGTGATATGCTAGGAGATGAAACCCTAGTAGGGAATTATGTCAACTGATTTAATGTTTAATTGATTTAAGTGGTTTGGTATAGTGTGTGATAAAGAAGTAAATCTATGATTGATCACTTTGCTTTTAATTTAACTAAATGAGCTGAACATGCAAACAATCAATGTATGCAAGGTTTATTTTATACCCAAATTAAATTTTGATTTCTTTATATGAGCATAGAATAAGGAAGAAAATAGGACCTAGATGCTACTAGGTCCCATTGGGCATGCCAGAATGTTTCTCTCAATTTTAGTTCATTTTTAAGGAAATAATAAGAAAGAAACTAGTAATAAGGGTGTGGTAGAAGAACCTATTTGTTTGTGTGTACATGATCTAGATGATTGTGAAGAGATACTCTTTGTCTTGGGAAGAATGACCTATAGATAAGAAAGCACTCATGCAAAGGGGTTGTTAGATGGGTAGAAAGGTGGATTTCCTAGCATGAGATAGATCCAAGAAGTGTGAACTTACTAAGAGGCTGTTAATCCACACTCTTAAAATAGTTAAGCTAGAAAAAATGAAGATAAAGTACTTGCATCAAATGATATAAAATTCTAAAATAAAATGCAAGAAATAAATGCTTGATAAAGGAAATAGACTAATTAAAGTAAATAATAGGTCAATACTAAAGCTAAATGGGTCTGGTTAGGTTCAAAAAATAGGTGAGGTCTCTATGAATAGGTAGGGACACAGAAAGTGGAATTTGGTAGAGGGTAGGTAGGTCGAAATAACTTGATATTATTTCCTACCATAATGACCATGGTAGTCAGGGTGACCATCAATGGTTAAGTTGACCATCGATGGTTGTTATGGGTTCTGAAAGTGTTCAAAAAAGAATCTAGTTCAAATTGTAGAAAGGTTTCAAAAACCAAGTAAACAAATCTTAAAACTAGAAATGTACTTAGCTAGTTACTTGATAGTGGGTTGTTGATCATGGATTAATTTTGGCAGAGTAACAATACTTTACCTAAATAATGATTTTGGTAGAGATTTAGGTCTTTGTCATGGTTGCTAGCTTACTAAACATAGAACCTGTAAAGAATTTTGATAGCTCATGATGACTATTGGTTACCTGATGGATGAATGCTCATATTGTTAAAAACTAGATGCTTGGATAATGGATCCTTTTCACCTCCTGCTCCCCTCCTTTTATAGGCAAAGAGAGATGGAAGCAGAAGATTCTATAAGAGGTTTGGTTGATTTTTGTGATGTATTAACTTACCATCCATATTAAATTTTGATGTATTATCTTACACATAACTTGAGTTATCATGGGCCAGATGAGGTAGAGACCTAACTATCAACAGCCAGGGTGACCGTCAATGGTCAAGGTGACCGTCGATGATTAAGTGTCAAAGGTTAAGTGGGGTAAAAGGGTGGGTTTGGTTAGTTGGTCAAACTAACCATGTTTAGGTTCAGTTAGGGGTTAAAGGGTCAAATTGATCTAAAGGGGACCCTAAAGTGGTCCAGGGGTTTTTCAACATTCAAAATTATAGTGTGCAAAATTCTAGTGTCTACACCATGGATCTATAAAATACAAGTTGTTTCATCCAATTTACACTAGTGTCTCAAATTTACCCACTTTGGTATGGAAATTACCATCCCTAGATTCATTGACCATCTTCACAATTATCAGATGGACCAATCATCATCACCTTATCTTAGCATAGATAATTCCATCTTAAGTCCAATAGATACAAAATACATCTCCCCTGATCAACTCAAATCCACATCTAATCCATTACTTGATGTCACTCATTTGAAGATCACATCCACAAGTTATGGACAATATGAATATAAAAAATTTTGCATCAATGATTTACCTCTTTCTCTGCACAACTATAGGTCCCAGCCATGAGGAAGACTAATCCCATCAAATACCAATTTGGACTAATGTCTTTCTCAAGCATTGGATGTTTATCTGAAGAATGCATTGAAGAGTTGGATGATTCATGGCTTATTCCAGATGATGAGGCCCTTATAACTCTAGGAAATCAATATCCCCATGTCCAAAAGATAATGGAGAATATGCATTATAAAAGGAAAGGACTGGGTAAACAAGAGTAAGGTAGACTTGAACCCATCATGGTTCAAGAATACCCACAGTAATTTGGTCTAGGGTACAAAATATATGATATTGACCTAAACAATACCATTGTAGATTCTCTTTTGATACTTAGGCCATCTCTCCCTGATGAAGACATTGAAATAGGTTCCATTTGTAGTCACTTCAAAGAGCTTGATGCTACCAACCTCTTCCCTAATACTATCATTTACACAATAAATATTCCCTCCACTATCCATCACTTATCGATTGGGATTCAAAATAAGAGCCTTCTTTTGACATGTTTCAAAATGATGAAGCAATATTGGAATACATGGGAGCTTAATATTTTATGCCATCTAGCAATCACAAAAGGGGATTTTCCATAAACCTTTATCAGTATGCATACTTTAGAGAATAACAAAAAATCCATGATCATAGTGATGAAGAGTAATCTAAAGAGGAAGAGTCTCCTAAAGAACTAGATGAACTTCCAAACATCTCATTAGAATCAAAAGAATATTTTGACAATGGCATAGATCTTCTTGATTGCTTTGCTTCAGATGTTCCAAAAATATCGTTGTGTCCTTACAATAAAAATCACCCTCTCTTATTGAGGACACGATAGAAGTTAATATTGGGACATATAAACATCCCAAATTAGTTAAACTGGGAGCATCTCTCACACCAGAGGAACATGAATTTATCATAGAGCTGCTTAAAGAATTTATTGACATATTTTCATGGAATTATGTAAACATGCCTGGACTAGACCCATCCCTAATAGTATATCACTTGGTTTTTTATCCAAATGCAAAATTGATTAAACAAAAATTATGAAAGATGCACCCTAAAGTGGAAGTATTAGTCAAAGAATAGCTATAAAAGTTTTTAGAAGCTAGTTTTATCTGCCCTATAGATCATTATGATTGGATTTCCAATATTATCCCTATGACCAAGCCACAATGTGGAATTTGAATTTGCAAAAACTTTTGGGATATAAATAAGGCAGGCTCCAAGGATGACTTTCCCCTTCCAAACACCAACATGATTATGGATTCAAATTTTGGATATGAAATTCTCTCTCTCATGGATGGTTTCTTAGGATATAATAAAATAAAAATCACACTTGAGGATAAACACAAAACAAATTTTATCATTCTATGGGGAATATTCTGCTATTAGGTCATGCCCTTTGGCCTTAAAAATGATGGCACCACTTATCAATATGCCATGACAGTCATTTTTCAAGAAATTATGCATGATATAGTCAAGGATTGTGTGGATGACATTCTGGGGAAGTCTCACATAAGATCTAAACACCATGTTGTTTTAAGAAGAATCTTTGAATGATTGTGAGAGTATAAATTTAGGCTAAATCCCAAGAAATGTGTATTCAATGTCACTTCAATAAAATTATTTGGATTTATAGTTTCAAGAAGAGGCATAGAGGTAGACACAGCAAAAGTAAAAGTGATCATAGAAATGCCTCTACCTCACAATCTCAAGTAGTTCAAGAGTCTTCAGGGAAAAATACAAGCCATACAGTGTTTTATTTCTTAGCTTGTAGATAAATTCCACCCCCTCACCCATCTCTTGAAGAAGGGGACTACCTTTAACTAGAATTCTGAGTAACAACAAGCTTTTGAAAATATCAAACAATGTTTGGCTAACCCACCTGTGTTGTCACCACCCATCTTGGGATGACCTTTACTCTTGTACATTTCAATAACCCCATGTACAATAGGTGCCCTCATGGCATAACACAATGATCAGGGTAAGGATCAAGCCATATATTATCTCAATCATACACTAATATCTTATGATTTGAACTATACTCCCATCAAAAAGGCATGCTTATCTATGATTTTTTCCTCACAAAAGATTTTTCACTACATGCTAAATAATCAGGTACAACTCATTACCAAGGTTGATACTTTAAAATATTTATTGTCTAAATCAACTCTTACTAGTAGAATGGCTAAGTGGATCATTTTGCTTAACAAGTTTGACATTGAATATGTCAATCAAAATGCTATAAAAGGAAAATTCATATTCGATCAATTAGCTAAGGCACCACTTGAAGTGACTAAGCCCCTTACAAAAAAATTGCTCAATGAATCTATAATGAGTACTTCACAATCAAGTAGCTAGAAATTATATTTTGATGACTCATTCACCAAACATGGATCAAGGGAAGGCATCCTCCTTGCCACACCACAAGGTGATCTTATTATGAAATATTTCCACCTTGTTTTTCCATGTACTAACAACATTTAAGAATATGAGGCCTTGATAGCTAGTCTTCACTTATCCATTCTATGGAATATCTAGCACTTGTAAGTATTTGGTGACTCACAATTGATAATCAAAAAAGTTAATGATGAGTTATAGACAAAGGACTCTCAATGGCTACCATTGGCTCTCTTATTGATCTCCCTAAAGATGTTTTGGAAAGGAACTTTTTAATCAAGCATCTGATTGTTCTAGCCCATCAATCTATGGCTCCTTTTCAAATTTGTGTAATTAATGATCCTAGTCTCCCCTAGTACTATGACATCTATAGGTACCTCCATGATAACATCCTCCCTCCCAATCTTAACAGCCACCAATATAAAGCCTTCATCATTGCACCTCTTGATACATAATCCTTAGCAGCACACTTTATCATATGAGTTATGATGGAACCCTGTTAAAGTGCCTAACATTATATGAGGATTCTCATGTGATCAAAGAGGTTCATGATGGTATATGTGGTAGGCACATCATTGGAATGGCCCTGGCTAAGAAACTCTTCCAAACTAGATATTATTGGCTAACCATGGAACAAGACTCTTGTCAGTATGTGCATAAATGTGTTTCATGTTATAAACACAAGAATCTCATTCAGTCTCCCACATAGGAATTAAAGCCTATCATGAGTCTATGGCTATTTTTCATATGGGCCTTGATTTAATTGGCAATATTAATCCAACTTCATCGTATGGTCATAAGTTAATTATCATGACTATGGAGTACTTTACTAAATGGGTAGAGGTGGTGCTACTCACTTATACCATAGGCCTCCAAATCTCTAAATTTATTTTGAATCAGATCATTTTCAACTTCGGCATACCTACCAATAACATTTTAGATAGTGGAAAATCATTCAAAAATCAAGAAGTTGAGGCCATTTATCATAAATATCACATCATGTAGAATTTTCCCCCTCCCTATTACCCCTAAGATAATGGACAAGATCAATCCAAGACCCTCATCAAAAAACTTAATAATATTGTTACTCAAGTAGGTAGAAATTGGCACTTGCAACTGTATCCAGCTCTGTGGTATTATCACACAACCATATGAAAACCTACTAGGGCTAATCTATATGCCTTGGTTAATGGGATAGAATCACTCTTACCAGTGGAATTAGAATTCCCCTCCCTTCAGATCTCACTAAGGGGCATCATCACTAACCATAATTGTATATAGGAATGCTTACAAGAACTAGAAATTCTCGATGAGAAATATCATAAGGCCCTTGATCACCTATGAGCATATCAAAATAGACTCAAAGGACAATACCATAAGATGATCTAGTCAAGGGAATTCAAATTTGGTGACCTAATCCTAAAGGAGAATTAAAAAACACCAATGAAAACATAGATAATAAGGGGAAATTTGAATCAAATTAGTTGCCAAGTTCAAATTAGGTGCATATAAATTGGCCACACTAGAAGGAGACAAAATTGATGTTCCCATAAACATCATGCACCTAAATCACTTCTATGCCTAACAGGATCCCTCATCCTCCATCTATGAGTGCCCACTCTTGGGGGCATCCCTAATCCACTTTATCCATCCATCATATCTCCTCCCCAATCTAATAGTTTAATAAAAAAATCTATCCAATGGTGAAAACTCTAGCACCTTAGGCAAGTACCATGATGAAAATTGGCCTCCAGTATTTTGGTAACATAACCCTGACCCTGGTCTCAATAGTGGGAATCTATCATGTTATTCTTGAAAAACAATAAGAGATAAATACTTTAGCACAAGGGAGCATACATAGCTTGTTGAACATTGAGAATATTTGTTGGAGTGGTCCTCTATAGTCATTTTTCCATATTTATCATATCCACATATCTCCAAGTCCCATCACATCCTTATCATTACTCCATATCCTATAACTCTCCTCAAAAATCTCCTTTGACAAGTGTGTCTCCCTTTAGCCTCAAGGCAAAATTTCAGCCTTACTCCTCTATTACTATCACTAAGCCTCATGTCCATACTTTCCCACTAATGTCATCATTATGAAGAGCCACAAAGCAATAGTCCTTTCTTTAAGGTTTTGCATACATCATGATACTGATTCCTGAAGGGTTACCATGATCCCCATTTGATAATACTTACAAAACCTGGTTGGAGTCTCGTCTTGATGAGAACAATATTTCAGGCATAACATGTCCTATTTATAACCCCAACATCATCACTAAGTCCATTGTATATAATCATTATTACTCACCTTATTATCCATGTAAACATCCCTTTTAGTATGGTTATTCTTAGTTTATGTTGTATTTTATTATCTTGTGTGATCAAATGTTTTTGTTTTGAATATATGTATGTATTAATTCTCCATGCACATATTAAAGTGTATTGTTAGTTATTTCACTATAGAAATATGTGTCAATCATCATGGGAACAAGGATGGTATAAGTAACCCCTGAATGTTTTATTTGGGAAAGGTCACTTCTCAAAT